>CM060947.1:248217412-248426526 GCA_030765055.1 Mantis religiosa | reverse complement strand
AGACAAATGCCGGATGGTTTCCTTCATCCCCAACAAGCTCTAATAAAGGAAAACTGGAAGCGACGTACAGTAATTTGTACTTTTCTAAGTCATATATTCGTGGCAACATTTTAATTAAAGTGCACCTTTCTCTTTGCGGCAGGAAATTAACGGGCAATTTTCTCTTCTTCTCTTTCTGCTAATGGAGTTTAGTTCCAGTCGTGATGGCGTTTGGAGCACTTGGCTCACACCACTTTCCCTACACATCTGACTTATTGTATCGGCGACTAAAAGCTTTATTTGTCATAAATGTTATTTCAAGTTAATTAAAGAGGAAAATAAATGAATAGTCTATATACCAACGACGCCATCAATTGTCTCGATCATATCAATCCTCAGGTGTGCCGGAATTTCATCTCACAGCAGTTCAAGCTACACTTAAGATGAATGAGTGAAGGAACGAACAAACAAACTACCGAACGAAAGAATAAATGAGTGAATTATTTATTTACTTTGGCATATTCCAAAATTTTACAATTTACACATTTTGACTACATTTATTTGTCTTCACCTTGTTCCTAAGTTGGCTTACATGATACCCTGGTCTTCTGCTCTGCCAGGTAGCTCTTAACCTCCATGCCTCCTTGTTACTTAGTTCCTTTCTCGCCCCTCATCTTCCTTTCTTATATTCTTTACATTTATTTGTCTTTACCTTGTTGCTACCTTGGCTTAATAACACCCTGGTCTTCTGCTCTGCCAGGTAGCTCTTAACCTCCATGCCTCCTTGTTACTTAGTTCCTTTCTCGCCCCTCATCTTCCTTTCTTATATTCTTTACATTTATTTGTCTTTACCTTGTTGCTACCTTGGCTTAATAACACCCTGGTTTTCTGCTCTGCCAGGGAGCTCTTAAACTCCATGCCTCCTTGTTACTTAATTAGTTCCTTTCTTCCTCCTCATCTTCCTTTCTTATATTCCTTACATTTATTTGTCTTTACCTTGTTGCTATCTTGGGTTACATGACAACCTGGTCTTCTGCTGTCAGGTAGCCCTTAACCTCCATGCCTCCTTGTTACTTAATTAGTCCCTTTCTCCCCCCTCATCTTCCTTTCTTATATTCTTTACATTTATTTGTCTTTATCTTGTTGCAACCTTGGCTTACATGACACCCTGGTCTTCTGCTCTGTCCGGTAGCTCTTAACCTACATGCCCCCTTATTACCTAATTAGTCCCTTTTCTTCCTCCTCATCTTCCTTTCTTTTATTCTTTACATTTATTTGTCTTTACCTTGTTGCTACCTTGGCTTACATGACACCCTGGTCTTCTGCTCTGCCACGTAGCTCTTAACCTCCATGCCTCCTTCTTACTTAATTAGTCCCTTTCTTTCCCCTCATCTTCCTTTCTTGTATTCTTTACATTTATTTGTCTTTACCTTCTTGCTAGCTTGGCTTGCATGACAATCTGGTCTTCTGCTCTGCCACGTAGCTCTTAACCTCCATGCCTCCTTCTTACTTAATTAGTCCCTTTCTTTCCCCTCATCTTCCTCTCTTGTATTCTTTACATTTATTTGTCTTTACCTTCTTGCTAGCTTGGCTTGCATGACAATCTGGTCTTCTGCTCTGCCACGTAGCTCTTAACCTCCATGCCTCCTTCTTACTTAATTAGTCCCTTTCTTTCCCCTCATCTTCCTTTCTTGTATTCTTTAAATTTCTTGTCCATTTCTCTTTTACCTTCTGTAAGACCTCACCAATACTTCTTACCTTCTTTTCCTCCTTTCCCGTTAACATTTTTATAGCTACTATCCTCTTGTCTACTTTCTCCCATTTTTCCTCCCAAACCTTTTTTCGCCACATTGCAACCTCCTCGCATTCTGTTACATAGTGTTCTATGCTTTCTTTTCTCCCCCACAATTCACAAATTCTCTTTTCCCTACCTCTTATCCCTCTGAGGAATATTGTTTCTGTTCTCATCCAAGCTAGCCCTTCTCTCTCTTGCCCTAGTGCATAATCTACATATTTTTCTCGTCCCCAATTTCTTTCTATTTGTTTGCAAAGTTGTAATGATTCGTGTTTTCTAGACTTCCCCATATTTCCTGTCTTTCTATATTCTCTATTCTACATTTTACGAATTTACCCACATTGCTTGTATTCCTTTCACCTAGTCTCCATATATCTCCCATTCCTTCTTTTCCATAAGTCTTCCAAACTATGTCCAGTAACTCTTTGAGTTCCCTAATATTTTTTACTGTCTTATACATCATTTCATAACTTTCCCTTCTTCTTTGGCCAAACACCTATACCAAAATTGTGTAATTCTTTCTATTATTATTATTCAATTTCTTCTTGTCTGTACTAATTCTACTAAAGCTACTTCCCTAGCAGCTGACCTAGGTAAGCCTAGTAGCTCTTTACAAAGCCTTCTGTAGTTTTGGTTCACCGTTTTGTTTACCTCTGTGCCCCCCTCCCAGATCTAAGCAGCATACAACCCTTTAGACTCCACTAGTACTTCATACATTCTTTCTAACCACTTGGTTGTCATTTCTACCTTATATTTGCATATTCTTATCATATTCATTGTTGCCCTTTCTTCTGCTTCAACTTTTTCTCCTGTGTGCTCCCCACTTTCCATTGTTATTCACACTCACTCCTAAGTATTCAGTGACCACTTCTACATTTCTGCCATTAAGTACCCAATTTTTATCTTTTTCTTTTTAGTTTAACTCCCTTTTTGAAGACCATAACTTTCGATTTATTTATGTTTATTTTTATTCCCCACTTCATAGAATTTCTGGATTTCACTTAGTGCCTTCTGCAATCCTACTACGTTGTAGATCCTACCATTAGGTCATCCACATATAACAATCCAGGAAGTTTTTTGTTTGCTATTACCGGTCAGTGCTGAATTCCTTCTTTAAACTTGTCTGTTACCTCGTCAAAGCCATCGGTTTAAATCTATGAACTTGGGATCAGTGTACGAGCCGCCACCCGGGAGTTTCAATCCGTAGTTGTTACAGACCCTGCACTCTGCTGTTCATGTGCAGTATTGTTTACCACATACTTTCACCAACTCGCTCGACGGTGGCGCCACTCTTGTTAGCGAGTCCTTGATAAAGCATTTATTCCCACTGTCGCTGACACTTCCACATTTGTATTTGTAGCAATATATTCATTTAAAAGAGTAATATAATTACTTTTTAATGTAGAGGAAGATGTAAATTAATTCCCCGGAGCATAAATAATTGAAATAAATGTCTCCGGTGCCTGAGAGCGAGTTCAGAAGATAAGGCTGTGTCTGTAGCTAGATTTGTCAACGTCACCGCCGGGTATTTAACACACTTTGTTCTCGCGATGTCACCATTCTTGCTTTACGTTATTAGAGCTAAAACTGGTTCACTTACCGTACTTCTTTATAGGTACAGGGAAATACAGTAGACTTGAAGTGATAGTCAAATGTTTTAAAACTGGTTTTTCAGTCTTTGTAATTATATTCTCTTTGTATCTCCAAGAGATAAAAGAAAGGAATAAGTACTTTCTAGATAGAGTCAACCTAAATAATTCAATGCCATGGTCGGGATTTCAACCACGGATCTCGTGCTTTCCTTACATATTGAGCTACCATGGGCAACGTGTCGTACTGACATTAAATTCTCAACATATATACACGAGTCGTGTCAGTAAAATAAGGCCTCCAACTTTATTTAATATAGAATGTTACATTGATAGAAAAGCGGAACTTACAGCTATTTTTCAATGTATCACCATTGTGATCGATGCAATTTTGTATGCGCTGTGGCACGTTTTTTGTATACCCTTGTCATAGTACTCTCCCGCCAAGTTGCGCAGGTAGCGCTCAACCTCGTTTTTCAAAGCATCGTCGGTCTGGAAATGTGTTCCACCCAGGTGTGACTTCAACTCAGGAAACAGATGATAATCACTAGGTGCTAAGTCTGGACTGTAGGGGGATGGTTGAGAATGTCCCATCCGAACTGGGCCAGCAGATCAGCCGTTACTGTGCATTATGTGGACGAGCGTTTGTGAATAAAAAATCACTCCCTTCGTCAGCATTCCCCTCCCTCGATTTTTAATGGCACGTCGCAAGTTTTTTTAAAGTGCCATAGTAGCTAGCGGCCTTTATTATTGTGCCGGTAGGCATAAACTCGCACAACAATACACCTTTTCTGTCCCAGAATACACTGGCCATCACTTTGCAGGCAGAAAATTTCTCTTTCAACTTTCGCGGTTTCGGCGAATTCGAATGCCGCCACTGACGAGAACGTTCTTTATCTTCTGGTGTTGTCTAGTACACCCAGGTTTCATCACCAGTGACATTTGCATCCAACAATTCATCGCCTGTTCTGCATAGCGCTCCAGTAATCGGTGGGCCGCTGCAACACGTTGCCGTTTATGGTCTTCTGTGAGCATTTAGAGGACCCACCTCGCACACACCTTGCGATAATCCAAATGTTCGGTCAAAATCTTGTCAATCGTAGTCTTACTGACTTCAGGGATAAGTTCGCAAAGCTCGTCAACTGTCACACACCGATCTTTAAGTATTTCTTGCTCCACTTTTGCAATTGTTTCGGCTGAAACCGAAAGCCGACCAGAACGCTGTTCGTCGTGGACATCTGTACGTCCATCTTTGAACTCTCTGACCCACTTTGGCACGTTTTTTGACATCCATGCACTGTGACCCATAGACTTCGCATAACTGACGATGAATTTCAGTGGGCGTAGTGCACGTGGCACTCAAGAAAACGATCACTGCACGAAACTCGCACTTGGCGACGGAAGTGATAGGAAGCTTCATCGCAAACGGCTGCCCAACCAAGACTAATGGTTCCAACGGGTTCGCTGTCATGGGAATTTGAAGGGATTAAACCAGTCTACACGCCAATGTTGCCGGATATCACGTAATAGCGTTTCTTCACGGCTCCAGCGCCTTGGAGACCTTATTTTACGGACACGCCCTCGTAGGAGTTATATTATATATAATATATAAAACATACCAATAAACCACTAGGGTCTCTCGTATCCGAGATACACGTCTTATTATCGACTTACTATCCTAAGTACTTGAGTCCCAGGCTTCATCATTCAACTCTTATTATTATAAGTTAATTGATGGAAATTAATCATTTCTTCTCACTAGTCGTATATAGGCAACGGTTTATGATAGAGTCAAGCTGAAAAGATTCAGTGCCATGGCCGGTGATTTTGAACCATGGATCTCCTGATTTCCGTCCAGTCGCTCCGGGCTCATTTGAGCATCATTTCACCCATTCCATTCACCGTCCGATATGACTTAACGTTGGTGGACATAAATAAATTAAAAAAAAAAGCCATTGCAGCATAGAACACTCCAATTTCGGTACTACGCCCAAAGATAAGACTCTGTGATCCAGTGCGCCAAGGCATCTACAAGAATTCTACCAGGTCGTCACCAAAGGTGAGAATAATTAATCATCTATCATCAGCCTTTTGCAAATTATCCTGTGTCAATGTAGGGCACTCAGTGGGTTATACCGGATCCTGCATTACATACGTCCTTCTGTGTTCTTTTATTTCGTCCGTTTCCGTAATGTACCTCTAAACTTCCAGGTGGACTGGAAATGATTTGTCTTCAACATTAATAACGAAATGCTAGAGAGATGAGCATAGCTCAGAGCAAAACTGTCACATAGTTCACCACCGCAGCTGACGACAGTATATTTATCAATGGCAGAGAGGTTATATAATTATTTCCAGAAGTGTAGCACCTTATGTGAGCGGCAGACAAAGCAATAAATAACATAATTAAATTTATTGCTCTACTTAGAGTGTTCAGTCTCTGTGCAAGCAGAAACGCGAGCTCTGCTTCTTCACACGGGTGGAAAAATGGCATCTCGTGTTTCACGAGAGAGATTCCGTTTGCTTCAAAGAGTTGTAAGGGAATATCCTTGGTATAAAATCGAATTTCACAGGCGACAGACATGGTTTAGCGTATACATTAAAAATGTGCGTTTCTTACTTCCTCCATAATTAAATGTAAGCTCTTGCAAAGGCAGTTTTATGAACTTTGGTACTGTTTTCTACTGTAGACACTCCGAAACTGCAATACATAAAGTTACATGGTTTAAGTCCACATAAATCTAAATATTTCAATTTATTAAATGTGTGTCTCTGTTTGTTTGTTTGTTTGTTTTTTTTTGTTTTTTTTTAATTTACGGCTTGCAACGTTAAGTCATATCGGGGCGATGAATGAAATTGGTGAAATCATACTCAAATGAGTCCGGGGGGTCCATGGAGGTTAGAGATACCCGACATTCGTCTTTCAGGATAAGGGAAAACCCGGATAAAACGTTATCCAAGGTTACTCACCCTAACCGAGATTTGCACCATGGACCTCTTGATCGTGATCCAGACACGCTACCATCTACGCTACCGAGACTGACGGTGTGTTTGTGTGTATTGACATCTTAACTCAAAACGAGTAATCGCTTAACCTCAAAACTCAGTTCAGTATTCTCCAGGAATACGACATGACAATCTTTATAGGAGGAATTATGGAAAAATAGGAATAGAAGATATATGGAGGTTAGAGGAAAGGAATACAAGCTATGTGAGTAAATTGGTAAAGTGCAGAATAGAAGATATAGAAAGACTGGAAATATGGAGAACTCTAGAAAAATATGAAATCATTACAATTTTACAAACAAATAAAGAGAAATTGGGGACGAGAAGCATATGTATATTACTGCAATAGACAACAGAGAGAAGGGTTAGCTTGGATGAGAATAGGAACGGTATTTTTAAGAGGTATTAGAGGTAGGGAAAAGGCAATTTGTGAATTGTGTTGGGGGAAAAGAAAGCATACAACACCATGTAACAGAATGCGAAGAGGTTGCAATGTGGAGAAAAAAGGATTGGGAGGAAACAATGAGAGAAATTTGAGAAGAAGATAGTAGATATAAAATGTTAACGGGAATGGAGGAAAAAGAAGGTAAGAAATGTTGGTGAGTTCTTGCAGAAAGTAAAAGAAAAATTGGTAAGAAATGTAAGGAATATAAGAAAGGAAGACGGGGGGAGGATAAAAGGGGATAATTAAATAACAAGAAGGCATGGAGGTTAAGAGCTACCTGGCAGAGCAGAAGGCCAGAGTGTTATGTAAGCCAAGGTAGCAACAAGGTAAAGATAAATCAAGGCTTCGAGGGTGATCAGCCGTGTCAAATTAATAAACGTCGAGCTTTCGGCCATTGCAGCTCCATGGCCTTCTTCAGGATCTGAAGACAGGGCTGATCACCACGCGAAGCCTTGATTAGTAATGTTCGCCGTGAAACCTTCAAGTCTTACAAGGTAAAGACAAATAAATGTAGCCTAAAGTTGTAAATTGTCAAGGTTTTGTAATATGCATAATAAATAGTCTAGATCCTAATCTAATCTAATATGAAACGAAGCCTAACCAGATTACCCTTTCCTTAAATTGGATTTATGCAATTTTGTTCATTATATATCTGGTGCATTAGATAATAGATTGCAAGTTGATGTTATCTACACAGATTCTCAAAAAGCTTTTGATAAAGTTGATCATGATAAACTAATAAGTAATTTTCCACTGTATGGTTTTTCTGACTCCATGGTATCCCTAATATATCTTATTTAAAGTCGAGATTTCAAGTTGTTAAATATAAAAGCAGCACACCCTATAGCTTTGGAGTTTACTCCGGCGTGCCTAAGGGTTCTAATATAGGTCCACTACTGTTTCTTTTGTATACAAATGACGTATCATCTGTTGTTGCATGTTCAAATATAACTTTTGCGGATGATTTAAAAATCTTTAATTCCGTAAAATCTATCTCTGACTGCGCAAAACTTCAAAAGGGCCTGAATGCGTTAAATAAATGGAGTAAAAACAATAATATTCCTTTTAATATGTCAAAATGCCAAGTTATGATCTTCTCTAGGCTTAAAAAGAATATTGCGTTTGACTATAAAATAGTTTGAGTTAATTTAAAAATTCTAGAAACAACAGCTGATTTAGGAGTTATTTTTAATAAACACATTAACACAGTAATCTATGTAGCATATAGAAATCTGGGATTCATTATTTGTAACTCATCCAACTTTAAAGGAAATTAGACTTTTTGTTACATTATATAATTCATTTGTAAGATACAATTTGGAATATGCTGCACTAGTATTTAGTCCCCTTATACCACCAAATTTATTAAACTTATAGAAAGTTATTCAATACATATTTCTAAGGTATATATTTTTCAGACTTTTTATTATTTTCCTAAGTTCATATTATATAATTAATTGCTTCATTTATTGTACTTTAGAAGTCTGTCACATAGGAGAAATCGTCAGTTTTTTGCTTTTGATTTATAAATTACTTCATAATATGATTGATGACCCTTACCTAAGACAATACACTTTTACGTTCCAAATGTCGCCCTAGTAAATTTCGTAATATTCTTCTTCCTCGAAAGGTTCATACTGATTCCTATAAATATTCACCTATGCACAGTCATTAAACAACAAATTACATCCCTTAAACATTGATATATTTAGTATGAAAATCACAAACTTTGCTTTATCCTGTGATTAATACTAAAATTAGAATGATTGACTTACTCTACATGTGAACCAAAGCTACCAACTTGTTTGTGTATGTCTTTCAGTTGTTATCATTTATTTTGTAACTAATTTTTTGTAGTTCTTTTATATATTTTTATCATATTGTAGCTTTATAGTGAACATTGTAACTCGGGAAAATTGTAATGATCACATTGAATAAATAGTCAAATATATATTTTCTTAAAACGTTTTTCTTAAAATTTGGGCTGTAATATGTTATTTTTAAAGTATTTTCATGACAAATGAAATGTACGTAAGGCCTGAATTAACTCAGAATGTCCAAAACTTTTCTTCGATCTGGGAAAACGTTTTGTATTACTGGCAAAGTGTAAGAGACGTGAATACAATTTTTAACTGACCCATATCCGAGGTATTTTTGGTTATTTCGACTTAATCAATACCTATTATTTTCTAAAATACATACTCTTTTTCATTCTTTCATCTCTTGGACAATCTAAGAGAATGCAATTACAATTACCTCTGTTACACAACCAGTTTCAAAACATTTGACTATCACTTAAAAGTCTAAAGCAGTACCTTTAACTACAATAAGATGATGTTTATATTGAAGTAGATAGAGCAATAAGTGTTTGGACAAGAATAGAGAACGTCATGTATATAAAACATTTGACTATCACTTAAAGTGTACTGTATTCCCTTGTAACTACAATAAGATAATGTTGATCTTGAAATAGAGCAATAAGTGCTTGTACAAGTGTAGAGAAGGTCATTTTAAGTAACACATTTATGTAGCTACTTTTATATTGTTAATTTTATTATTTTTTATGGATCAGTTTGTTGTACGTGCTTACTTTATTTATTAGTGAATATTTTAGTGAGGTCTATCTATTGTAGTCTTACACAGAAAAATAGCTGCAAAATATATTGAAACAATAATAAAGAAACAGGGTATTTTGTGTATGAAAAAGAAACCACTTGATCAGGAAAAACAATGAGAAATTCACGTCCGGCCAATTACTGTTGATGGAATTTCTTTATCATTTTGTTGTGTTTTAAGGAACGTCGTAAATAGCCTGCTTTTTACTTGCATGTATTGACATTAATCCTTGGAATAATAAAAGAGAAATTGATTTTGACGGTTGGGAACGAAGTTGGATTTAGCACAGTGAACTGAAATATTACTAAAATGGAAGGTCGGTCTCGATATTCATACTTAGGACAACCCCAATGCTAAATTCTGCTGTGTAACAAAGGAACAAAATATGTTACATTGGTTTACTGCTGATGAAGAAAACAATAAACAAGAAAAGAAGGCAAAGGGAAGGAACAAAGAAAGAAAGAAAGAAAGAAAGAAAGAAAGAAAGAAAGAAAGAAAGAAGGAAGGAAGGGAAGGAAGGAAGGAAGGAAGGAAGGAAGAGGAAGGAGGAAGGAAGGAAGGAAGGGGAGGAGGAAGGAAGGAAGGAAGGAAAGGAAGGAAGGAAGGAAGGAAGGAGAGGAAGGAAGGAAGGAAGGAAGGAAGGAAGGAAGGAAGGAAGGAAGGAAGGAAGGAAGGAAGGAAGGAAGGAAGGAAGGAAGGAGGAAGGAAGGAAGGAAGGAAGGAAGGAAGGAAGGAAGGAAGGAAGGAAGGAAGGAAGGAAGGAAGGAAGGAAGGAAGGAAGGAAGGAAGGAAGGAAGGAAGGAAGGAAGGAAGGAAGAAGGAAGGAAGGAAGGAAGGAAGGAAGGAAGGAAGGAAAGGAAGGAAGGAAGGAAGGAAGGAAGGAAGAAGAAAGGAAAGAAAGAAGAAAGAAAGAAAGAAAGAAAGAAAGAAAGAAAGAACAGAAAGAAAGAAAGAAAGAAAGAAAGAAAGAAAGAAAGAAAGAAAGAAAGAAAGAAAGAAAGAAAGAAAGAAAGAAAGAAAGAAAGAAAGAAGAAAGAAAGAAAGGAAAGAAAGAAAGAAAGAAAGAAAGAAAGAAAGAAAGAAAGAAAGAAAGAAAGAAAGAAAGAAAGAAAGAAAGAAAGAAAGAAAGAAAGAAAGAAAGAAAGAAAGAAAGAAAGAAAGAAAGAAAGAAAGAAAGAGAAAGAATGACAGAAAGAAAGAGAGAGCAAGAGAGCAAAAGAGCAAGTGAGCAAGAGAGCAAGGGGAGGAAGGGAGGAAGGAAGGGAAGAAGGAAGAAGAGAAGAAAGAGAGCGAAAGAAAGGAAGAAAGCAAGGAAGAGAGGGAGGGAGTGAGGAAGGAGAGACGAAGGGAGGTAGGGACGGAGAGACGGAGGGAGGGACGGAAGGGAGGGACGGAGGGTGGGATGCACGGAGGGTAGGGACGGAGGGAGAGAATGAGAGAGGGAGAGAGAAGGAAAGGAGGATAGGAGGAAAGGAGGAAGGGAGGAAGGAGGAAAATCACATTTTGTTTTCACTGAATGTTTTGGTATGCACTACATTTTCCATTAATATAAAATGCGGTTAACACGATTTCAGACAGCAGCAGATAAAATATTTAAAACAAAACAGAGCTCAACCAACCTTGTTTTGCGGTGCTATTGTTTTGGAATGGAAACGTTCTGTAGAAATCCTGCTGTAGCATTGTGAATAATGCATGTGGTGGTGGTTATCTTATTTTGTGGTGGTGCATGAATATCAATATTGGGTTACCATGAATTTGTCCAACGGCAGCCCCAAAACCAAACACCTCCAAAGCTTTTCCTGATCCTAAGGTTTGGGGGAAGGTTTACTAAACCAAAGTGACTCACGTCTTCAACTATCTGTTATGCCAAATCTGATGCTACGGGTTTCGGTTTTTGACAGGAGGGACGATTCTGGAATGCGTATGAGAGCATGTATTTGTCAGCTGTAGGGACATATGAACAAGACACAGAAGGCTCGTCCTCATAAAGGAAGTAAATGAAGTTCGATAAAATTAGTCACGTGCAGCAAAAGGAGGTCAAAGTTGAAGATAGGTCAAGGCCTAGGTACTACTATCTGTGGACGAGATTAACGAGAAAACGTGACGAGAAAGCAAATTATAATATCAAGGGAGCAAATCGGTAGTTTCAAGACTTAAGCGACATATTGTGTTAGGTATATGAAATGTGTGGAACTTTTACAATGACGTCAATTACCAGAAGAATCGCCACTAGATGGCACTGTTCTTGACTTTCAAATTGGATGATTTTTGTCCTTTGAAGTCAGCAACCAATCGGAATCCTGCAGTGTTTACAGCATTAATTCCCCTTAAAGTGGGGTGTGGCGAGCACCAAGTGAATCCTTACTAATTTTACTATTTGTGCTAAGACACAAATCAACTTTATCAAAACGTGACTCATGAGGCAGTTAGGCAGTAACGTGTCTAACACAACAGCGAAAACGCCATTTTTTTGCTCAAATAATTGTCATAATACAAATAAATAAAGATTATATCATAACCAATCAACACAACGTAAACACTGTGGTAACCATCATTATTGGTTGTACATATGTTATATACGTACGGAAATTATATTCCTGTACATATATTTTTAGTTACTAAGAACAGAAATGTAAGTTGTTGACATAATGTGCTAAGATAATTAATTTTAACGAGCCAAAGCGTTTGTAAATTCGAGAGAGAGTAAATAGTGCACTATCTGTTAACCAGTACATTGTGATCCATATAAGCCTGAACCATTTCATAAGGCCATAACTTTTGAACCAATAATAGGACACACGTGCAACTTTGGTAGAATACAATACACAATTGGGTGATTACATTACACTATTTACACCTCAGAGAAATGTTGGAAGTGTCCTCTACCAGCATCTATACATGTTTGCACTCGTCTCACAATATTCTCTGAGTATTGCGGAGAGTTTCCTCGACAATGTTACTTATTTCGGTTCCAATGGATTCCTTGATAGCATCAATTGTACACTCTATTCTTGTACACTCTATTTTTAAATACCCCCACAGTAAAAATCCGGTGAGGTTAGGTCAGGGGACTGGGGGGCCACAGACCTTTTGAGATTATCAAGGAAACTGGTTACAAGTCCATAGTGTCATTAGGTGTATGACGTTGCTCCATCTTGCTAGAAATAACCTCCTCTCATTCCATATTATCTCCGTACATTTTCAGAGAATATTGTTACTTTGTGGGATTCGTGAAATCAAATCTCCAGGTTGCAAACACCAAAAGTTGCGCTTTATTTGCGTAGAAACACATACACAGTTAATGCAGAAGTTCCACTCCCATTGGTCCTAGACCCGTACGATCAAGGACCCTGGCCTCCTTCGACCAGGGAGTTGCCGATCTAGACCGAAAGGGCGCCCGGCGCCTCCGTGTGACTTTCCATAGGACAAGACCTACAGACTAACAAGGACCCCCCATCTGGTCCTGTGGACTCAAGACGGGATGGAAGTGGATACGCCACTTACGCGCGCCAACACCAAAATGGGAAGGCTACCGATATGGCGGCTAGAACAAAGAACCAGAACTCTCGAGAAATCCCTCTCCTTCCCCAACCGTTTCGGCGAGCTTTCATCTATACACTGCACGCCTGTCTCTTTGTACTAGTCATTGGCACCGCCTCGATCAACAATGGGCTCGCGACACTATGGTGACACGAGAGCAAACATGTATAGATGTTGGTGGAGGACACTTCCAACATTTTCTCTGAGATTTAAGTAGTTTTGTGTAATCTCCCAGTTGTTTATTATATTCTCGTAAAGTTGCACGTGGATCCTATTATTGATTCAGAAGTTATGGCCTACTAAAATGGTTCGGGTTTATATGGATCGCACTGCTACATCTACAATGTAATCTGCATCTGCAATGCTAAATCTGCAGAACGTGAGCTTTCGCTTCGTTTCAGGGTTGAAAACGGACATTCACGTCTCATTCATTGTCACATTGAATGAAATAAGTTCCATTCATAGCCGTCATCAGGCTTCAACATCACCTGACAATTGCCACGTCGCCTTGTGATCATCCATCAGCATTCGTGGCTCCCATCTGGAGCACACTTTTCGTGTTTCAGTTCTTATTCCAAGAAATGCCAGTTTTGTAGGCGATATCTGCAAGACTCAAACGGTGAATCCTCCAAACAAACGTTCTCCACTCGCTGGATCATGTCGTGAGACCGGCTAGTGAGGGGCCGTGACTGTCTTGGTTTGTTATCACTCGATGTCCGCCTTTAATGTACTGTCGTACCCAGGAACGCACATAAGTCACATCCATGGTACCAACACCACAATGCCTCACTCAACTGGCGATGACTTTCAATAGATGTCACACCACGAAAATGGAGAAAACTAATGATTACGCGTTGTTCTTGCAATGCAAAAGTAGTCCATTTTAAGTATAAAAAAACTGTCGTAAGTCTCGTCGCTGTCTCTAGAGTTGTGTTCACTGTAGAGTGCTGCTATCTATGTCAAGCATTCACAAGGAGTCCACGTGTATTTAAAAAGAAAGAAAGAAAGAAAGAAAGAAAGGAAAGATGGAAGGAAGGAAAGGAAGGAAGGAAGGAAGGAAGGAAGGAAGGAAGGAAGGAAGGAAGAAGGAAGGAGGAAGGAAGGAAGGCAAGGAAGGAAGAAGGAAGGAAGGAAGGAAGGAAGGAAGGAAGGAAGGAAGGAAGGAAGGAAGGAAGGAAGGAAGGAAGGAAGGAAGGAAGGAAGGAAGGAAGGGAAGGAAGGAAGGAAGGAAGGAAGGAAGGAAGGAAGGAAGGAAGGAAGGAAGGAAGGAAGGAAGGAAGGAAGGAAGGAAGGAAGGAAGGAAGGAAGGAAGGAAGGAAGGAAGGAAGGAAGGAAGGAAGGAAGGAAGGAAGGAAGGAAGGAAGGAAGAAGGAAGGAAGGAAGGAAGGAAGGAAGGAAGGAAGGAAGGAAGGAAGGAAGGAAGGAAGGAAGGAAGGAAGGAAGGAAGGAAGGAAGGAAGGAAGGAAGGAAGGAAGGAAGGAAGGAAGGAAGAAGGAAGGAAGGAAGGAAGGAAAGGAAGGAAGGAAGGAAGGAGGAAGGAAGGAAGGAAGGAAGGAAGGAAGGAAGGAAGGAAGGAAGGAAGGAAGGAAGGAAGAAGGAAGGAAGGAAGGAAGGAAGGAAGGAAGGAAGGAAGAAGGAAGAAGGAAGGAAGGAAAGGAAGGAAGAAGGAAGGAAGGAAGGAAGGAAGGAAGGAAGGAAGGAAGGAAGGAATGGAAGGAAGGAAGGAAGAAGGAAGGAAGGAAGGAAGGAAGGAAGGAAGGAAGGAAGGAAGGAAGGAAGGAAGGAAGGAAGGAAGGAAGGAAGGAAGGAAGGAAGGAAGGAAGGAAGGAAGGAAGGAAGGAAGGAAGGAAG
This sequence comes from Mantis religiosa, assembly GCA_030765055.1. Taxonomy (NCBI): domain Eukaryota; kingdom Metazoa; phylum Arthropoda; class Insecta; order Mantodea; family Mantidae; genus Mantis; species Mantis religiosa. The sequence goes on along the minus strand of CM060947.1, from coordinate 248,411,705 downwards.
GAAGGAAGGAAGGAAGGAAGGAAGGAAGGAAGGAAGGAAGGAAGGAAGGAAGGAAGGAAGGAAGGAAGGAAGAAGGAAAGAAAGAAAGGGAAGGAGCGAAGGAGGGAGGGAGCAAAGGAGGGAGGGAGCAAAGGAGGGAAGGAGCGAAGGAGGAAGGAGGGAAGGAGGGAAGGAGGAAAGGAGGGAAAGGAGGGAAAGAAGGAAAGGAGGAAAGAAGGAAAGGAGGAAGATGATGGGAAGATGATGGGAAGATGATGGAAGATGATGGGAAGATGAAGGAAGATGGGAAGATATGAAGATATGAAGATATGAAGATATGAAGATATGAAGATATGAAGATATGAAGATATGAAGATATGAAGATATGAAGATATGAAGATATGAAGATAGGAAGAAAGGAAGAAAGGAAAACACAGTAGCTTTTATCTGGTCTGAAAAGTCAGGAGGTGTCATATCTTGAACGCACCTCATAGGTGGGCCACGTTAATCTTACCCCGTGCCTACCGAATGTCTGCCCCAGATGAAAACCTATGAGCCATCAGGATTATCCGTCACTACCATTCACCACAAAACCGTGAAAAAATAGAATAATCACAATTAAAGGAAAAGTATTAAAATTCACTGGAGACTTACAATATAGACTACCGACCCGGGAATACCACGAAAGTTTGTCTGAGTGACCGCCCTTGATGAAACGGTGTGTTTTTAAAACAACGAACGCTTCTAAATATATTTGGAATTACATCTCAGTTAAATGTCTTGGAACAATCCAAAGTATTTGAAAATCCAATAACAACATCGCTAAAAGATTTATAAATTCTAAAGGTGTTGTTTTACTTCAATATACAACAATAAGCATCTCGTTTAGTGACTCCAAGTGCGTAATAATTTCAAAAATATGAAAACGTTAGGACCCGAAGTAATCTCTCCAGTGAAAAAGAAAAAGATAAAGCGCTTCCTCTTCCTTTCGTTCTCTGCATTTCCGTTAGGAAATTGCATGGAATCTCTCTTTTGAATAGAGAGAGGAACGAGACTTCTTTCTTGTGGTTGTTTCATCATCACGCCCCCACCCCCACCGCTCGTCTAATTTTAAAACGCCTATGCTTAACTGCAGTTACTTAACTGAGATGGGTATGCTTAATGAACTATTGACTAAATATACCTTCACATCACTTTCTCTATTCAAAAGATGTTCTGGTACTACAGTATATCGGGAACAAATCGATATTCTCCATCAGTCGAAATAGTATGAGCAGCCGAACCCCAATACAAAAAAAATTGGCTAAATGCCAAATTTTCAAGCAAATTTTAAATTCAATTTCGTTAACATTCTTTATATTTTAGGAATATGATTCACAGAATTTCTATCATCAAATTTCGGGAGTAGTCCACAGAGACCTATTCATTTAATCTAAACATTAAGAGAGATTTTCGTCAAAAAAGACTAAAAATAAGTAAACCTTCCGTGCAAAAAATAGTCACTGTGCACAAACTTTCTTGAAAACCTTTGCGTATAATCATCCAACATTAGCCCAACATTAGTCAAATAAGTCAGGGTACATTTAAGTTAGAGTTACTCGAACATTCTTATTTTAAGATTAGGGAAAACCCCCAAACGTTATGTCATATCGGACGATGAATTAAATGTACTTCAAATGAGTCCAGGGGGCATAGAGCTTAGAGTTACCAGGTCTTTTAGGATACGGGCAAACCTACAAAGATAAGTCCATATTGGACGAATGAAAGAAATGATATTCAAATGAGCTTAGAGTTACCAGACATTCATCATTCAGGATAACAGAAAACCTCCAACGTTTAGTCTTATCGGGTGATGAATTAAATGTTCAAATGAGTATAGGGTTCATAGAGCTTAGAGTTACAAGACATTTATCTTTCAGGATAAGAAAACACTTCCAACGTGAATCATTTCGGAGGATGAAATTAAATGATGTTCAAAATGAGTACAGGGTACATAGACCATTAGGGTTACCAATATTCCTCTTAAGGATAACGGAAAACCTACAACGTTAAGTCATATCGTACGGTGAATGAATTGATGTTCAACGGAGTACAGGGTACATGGAGCTTAGATTTTCCAGACATTGATCTTTTAGGATAAGAGAAAAACCTCCAAAGTTATGTCATATCGGACGATTAATGAAATTATATTTTAATGAGTACAGTGTACTATGAGCTTAGAGTTAACAGATGTTCATCTTCAGGATAACAGAAAACTCCAACGTTTAGTCTTATCGGGTGATGAATGAAATGTTCAAATGAGTACAGGGTTCATAGAGCTTAGAGTTACAAGACATTTATCTTTCAGGATAAGAAAACACTTCCAACGTGAATTCATTTCGGAGGATGAATTAAATGATGTTCAAATGAGTACAGGGTACATAGACCTTAGGGTTACCAAATATTCCTCTTAAGGATAACGTAAAACCTACAATGTTAAGTCATATCGTACGGTGATTGAATTGATGTTCAACGGAGTACAGGGTACATGGAGCTTAGAGTTTCCAGACATTGATCTTTCAGGATAAGAGGAAACCTCCAACTTTATGTCATATCGGACGATTAATGAAATTATATTTTAATGGGTACAGTGTACATTGAGCTTTGAGCTTAGTGTTACCAGACATTCATCTTTCAGGTTAAGAGAAAACCTCCAACGTTAAGTCATATCGGGCGATTAATGAAATTATATTTTAATGAGTACAGTGTACATTGAGCTTAGAGTTACCTGACATTCATCTTTCAGGATAAGAGAAAACCTCCAACGTTATGTCATATCGGACGATTAATGAAATTATATTTTAATGAGTACAGTGTACTTTGAGCTTAGAGTTAACAATTATTATTCTTTCAGGATAAGAGAAAACCTTCAACGTTTAGTCAAATCGGACGATGAATTAAATGATGCTGAAATGAGTACAGGGTATATAGAGCTTAGAATTACCAGACATTTATCTTTCAGCATAACAGGAAACCTCCTACGTTAAGTCATATACGACGATGAATGAAATGGTGTTCAAATTAGTTCAGGGTATATAGAGCTTAGAGTTACCAGACACTCATCTTTCAGGATAAGAGAAAACCTCCAACGTTAAGACATATCGGACGATCAATGAAATGCTGTTCAAATGCGTACAGAGTACATAGAGTTTAGAGTTACCAGACATTCTTCTTTCAGGATAAGAGAAAACTTCCAACGTTAAATCATATCGGACGATGAATTAAATGATGCCCAAACGGGTACAGGGTAGGTAGGGCTTAGTTTTACCAGACATTCATCTGTTAGGATAAGAGAAAACCTCCAAAGTTAAGTCATACCGGACGATCAATGAAATGATGTTTAAATGAGTACAGGGTACATAGAGCTTCGAGTTACCAGACATTGATTTGTTAGGATAAGAGAAAACCTCAAAGGTTAAGTCATATCGGCCGTTCATTGAAATGATGTTCAAATTAGTCCAGGATACATAGAGCTTAGAGTTACCAGACATTCATATTTTAGGGTAATAGAAAACCTCTAAAGTTAAGTCATATAGGACGATGAATGGAATGATGCTCAAATTCGTTCAGGGTACATAGAGCTTAGAGTCAGTAGACATTCATCGTCCAGGATAAGAGAAAACCTCCAACGTTAAATCATATCGGACGATGAATTAAATGCTGTTCGAATGAGTACAGGGTATATAGAGCTTAGAGTTACCAGACATTCATCTTTCAGGATAAGAGAATACCAACGTTAAGTGAAATCAGACGATGAATGAAATGATGTTCAAATGAGTACAGAATACATAGAACTTAGAGTTACTAGACATTCATCTTTCAGGATAAGAGAATACTAACGTTAAGTGAAATCAGACGATGAATGAAATGATGTTCAAATGAGTACAGAATACATAGAACTTAGAGTTACTAGACATTCATCTTTCAGGATAAGAGAATACCAACGTTAAGTGAAATCAGACGATGAATTAAATGATGTTCAAATGAGTACAGAATACATAGAACTTAGAGTTACCAGACATTCATCTTTCAGGATAAGAGAACACCAACGTTAAGTGAAATCAGACGATGAATTAAATGATGTTCAAATGAGTACAGAATACATAGAACTTAGAGTTACTAGACATTCATCTTTCAGGATAAGAGAAAACCAACGTTAAGTGAAATCAGAAGATGAATGAAATGGTGTTCAAATGAGTACAGGATACATAGAACTTAGAGTTACCAGACATTCATCTTCCAGGGTAAGGGAAATAAACCATAAGGAACCTTATGACCCTGACCGAGTTTAGAAGTTGGGACTTCTAGAATGTGTGACAGACTCGTAATCTGACTATAACATTTTATAATTGTAGATTTCTTTTCATCTGTTTTGGTTTATGAATTATGCGAAAGTATAGAGACGTAAATGATAGTGAGGTATTACAATGAATCTCTTACAGTCATTATTCTTATTATTTTTATTTTTAGCAAGCTTTTTTAGCAATGTTTTGTTTCTTGAAAATATACAGAAAAATTCGTTAAAATCGATTGTATTCCTAAACAAGAATTCACACTTACATTACAGATACTAATTTTCGAAAGTATTTTCTGTCAACTTTAGTATAAGTTTACACGTTTTAATTACTGATTATGTTTTGTCTCTAAATATCTGGAGGCTCTAAACGACACGCGGAGTGCAGAGTAAATGCTCAATTTGAGATAAACTTATTTATGGCAGTTGAAGCCCGATGCGGGGCCGAAGATGGGTTTATCAGTGTTTGCCTCACCAACGCAAAAGTTGGCAGCGCTTGTCGGAATATGAAGCCACCTACACACAGGAAGCCGATCAATCATGTGATATCACAGGAAACGTCCGACCGCCCAATTAGACTCTCGTAATGGCTTTACTGCAATTTATCTGTTGCGTAAAAGCGGGTATTTTTCTGTGATATTTGTCACGCAATCCAATAATAACGGCGATATTAAATGACTAACTACTTTCTTAAATTAGAACTTTTTAATCGCAGTGGAAAATAAAAACATCGTTTTTTAGTTTCAAAATTATAATATATTTTTGATAAATTTTTCAATGCATACCTAGGAAATACCTATCGACACGGTGGCCTTTTTCACAAAAATATCCTGTTTAGCTATTAGAATATTTGTGACATTTACTCAAGTTAAGATTTTTATTCAGATTCAATTTATTCTCATAAAAGTGTATGCAGGTCCAGATAATTACGAAACATTTTCCTAATTGCAGTTCAAAATATGAATAACGCGATGTGGCATTGAGGTATTGTCGTAAGAAGTATATACACGAAGCTCATTTTTATTTGTAGTTTTACTGCACAAAATTTGAGGTCATCGATAGCATTGCTGATGGAGGAGGTTTAGATATGATCCCGCTAGCGGCTTGCGATCGTATTTGAGTGCTGACAGCGGCAGGTAAATATATTATTTGAGAGGTTTGTCTGCCCGTGTACTATAAAGTTGCGTAATTCCGCCTGGTGCGTAGATACTATAACTATTTTTAAAAAATTATATATACTGCAATACTGCAAAGCTAATCATGCAGCCATAAAAGTATACCATGAAGAATATACGAAATAATAACTCAATGAACACTTATTTCACAATGAAAATCTGTTTTTCTGTTATACATATATGCAAATTGTTAACCTCTCACATAAAATAGAAATATTTCAATTTGATCTCAATTCTTTTATATCGCCCACAGCTTCCTCACTATGTAACTTCATTACAAAACAGAAAATTAGCAGAACGTGTTCTATGAATGAAAAATAAATTATTGTTACAATATGTACAAAGCTTTTATCCAAATCTAAACAAGAAAATATCTCTAGTACATAGTCTTATGTGTACATTTTCTGATATTTCCTTTCCCTCTTCCCCTTAAACACTCTCTGTATTGCGAGAAGGTATGCTTGAGGCCTTTCTGTCATAACATTATTTATTGCTTCTAGATTGGGACCAGTCACTTTATAGCGTTCAGTGTCTCTCTTTTTGCGAGTAACTGATCCTGTATCTTGGAAATGTTTGATGCACCTATTGGTTTAAAACTCATAAGTTGTAAGCTGTAAGCCTGAGAGTGACAAAAATGTGTATCGTATACCGATAAAATGTAATACGTTAATGTTACAAACAAAAGTATGTCAATTTGACGATACCTGGACACTTTTGACAACATTACACTCCGAGGGACTTGTCCGAATGCTGGATAGCGTTGCATAAACTGTTTATGCATCGGTTTAAATTATATTTATATGTCACACCAACCCTAATGCCGGTACAAAAGTAGCATTCAACCAATAAGGCGGTTTGCTCTGTGTTCATATCCACAGGAAGGTGGTTGTATTAGTTACCAGCGCAAACACACTTGGAGTTCTGTAATTTGTTTCCTGTTCCGCAAATAAACTTCCGTAGAAGGCACTATGATTTTAAGATAAACTCTCCTGTCAACTATGACGTCATTCTCAGTTATTTGGAGAGCGGTAAATAACGAATAAGAATGAACACTGTGTACTTTTTAAGACAACAGTCATCATAAACACGTGCTGCTTTTTGACTTTCGTATTTTCACTGTAAAAATCAAGCATTATAAGAAAATAATAAGCAAAAGTAGCAGTTAATATTGAACTAGTTCAAATCAGTGAAGTACCATTGAGAAATAGTGCAGCGACAATAAAAAAATAAGTGAAATGGCAGTAGCAATTGAAGTAGGCATCGTTACTGAAGTGACAGTCAGGACTAACTGAGGTAAGAGTGACAATTTAAGTAGAGCTCATACTGAAATGACGGTCAGAGTTAACTAAAGCGACAGTGACAGTCGAAGCAGATACATTACTGAAGTGACATTCAGAACTACTGAAGCGAAAGTGACAATCGAAATAGATACATAACAAAAGTGGAATTCTGAACCAAGTGAAGTGACAGTTACAATCGAAGTAGATACATTACAAAAATGACAGTCAGAGCTAAGTGAATTGACAGTGACAATTGAAGTACACTGCATTACTGAAGTGACATTCAGAACCAAGTGAACTCAGTGACAGTTGAAGCAGATTCAAGGACTGAAGTGACAGATATAAATGCAGTGACGGTGACTATTGAAGTAGGTTATATTGCAAAAAAGCATTAAAAATGAGCTGAATCTTATCAGCGAAGAGATAGTAAAAACATAGCGAACTTTGACTGTCTCTCTGCGTTGCTCAGTTGTTTAGGCGTTGTTCCCTAATCCTGAAGTTCCTGGGTTCAATCCCGGCCCAGACGATGGTATCTGAAATCCAGAGTCCCATGTGAGTAAATTTAGAACTTATGCAGGAAAATGTTAATATTATCCTGACAATACTTGACAACCTCGTAATCAAGCAAAACACTAAAGTTTTTATATTTTGAATTTAGCTTGCTTAAAAATTCCACTAACATCTCTTATTTAATATGGCACAGAAGTCCATCTGATTAAAGTTTGCATCGCAATGACTATTTTAACCATTTTAGTCTTTATGAAAATATATCTTTAGTAAAGAAAGCTGTTTAACTATTTTCGGTATCACATTTTACGCTTAAATCTGTTATTTAAATGGTATCTCAAGCTTTAGTCTCAAATATCTGAAAATAACTTCATGATATTAATTTACAAAGACCTTAAATGTGATATTTTCATGAATTTCCAACATTTATCTCAGTCTTATCTCTTATTCTAAATGCAAAGAACACAAATGTTCAAGGAATATTTCATACGGCAAATGCAGTCCACGAGAACATGGTAAAAATAGGTTGATAAAAAGAGAAGACATGGCTGCCAAACGACAGACAGACACGCTATACATGTCTGGCTATTAATATGCTAATTACGTTATTTCCGTTTTGAAGAAGGAGCAAGAAGCAAATCCCAGGGCGCGCTATGAGCACTAATCCCTGCAGTGACAGACTTAATTGTGGCCGGTAAATCTTAGTGCTAAATCACAATCTACATGCGCGCCATCTATTAGCGCTTTAATTCGCAACGCTTCGTAGAGATCGTCTGATACAACGCCCAGGACTTAACCACGTAAACAAACGTAGCCAGGGAGAACTACAGAACACTTCAAGAAATGAAAAATTATGAGTTGTTCTCACATGATTTGGTCTACTCTTGTACACTTATTCCTCTACCTACATCAAGATAAATATTATCTTATTGTAGTTACAAGGGAATTCAGTACACTTTAAGTGATAGTCAAATTTTTTATATACATGACATTCTCTACTCTTGTACAAACACTTATTGCTGTATCTACTTCAAGATAAATATAATGTTATTGTAGTTACAAGGGAATACAGTAGACTTTAAGTGATAGTCAAATGTTCTACATACATGACTTTCTCTACTCTTGTACAAAAACGTATTGCTGTATCCACTTCAAGATAAATATAATCTAATTGTAGTTACAAGGGAATACAGTAGACCTTAAGTGATAGGCAAATGTTTTATATACATGACATGCTCTACTCTTACACACAAACACTTATTGCTGTAACTACTTCAAGATAAACATTATCTTATTTTAGTTACAAGGGAATACAGTAGACTTTAAGTGATAGGCAAATGTTTTATATACATGACTTTCTCTACTCTTGTACAAACACTTATTGCTCTATCTACTTTAAGATAAACATTATCTTATTGTAGTAACAACGGAATACAGTAGACTTTAAGTGATAGTCAAATGTTTTATATACATGACTTTCTCTACTCTTGTACAAACAATTGTTGCTCCATCTACTTCAAGATAAACATTATCTTATTGCAGTTACAAGGAAATACAGTAGAATTTATGTGATAGTCAAGTGTTTTAAAACTGATTTTCTAGGCGACGGCATCTCTTTGTCTTTCCAAGAGATAAAAAATGAGTAACGACTTGGTATTAGAGAAAGGTACAAGTATTTAATCAAGGAATATCTCGGAAATGGCTAAATAGCCATTAGAAGGGAAAATTGGCAGCGAAGGTAGAGTCCGCAATACCTATAGATTAAAACTTCCCGATTGGGACACGTTCAAGTGGCTCCCTTCTCTTTGGTGGACTTACACAACCCTTGGGGGCGGGCAGCAGATCATCCTACATCCGCAGGTCAAGAATTTAGTAAGAGCAAATTCCCTGTCATACAACTCCAAAGCTCTCGCTGATACTTAGGATCCTGGAACGGTAAACCAGGAAGAAGGTGAAAGCCATTATTTATCTTATTTAACTGTTACAACATTCAGCTCTAAGAGTTGATGAATAAAATTATTTTAAATGAGTACAGGATCTATAGAACTTAGAGTTAGCAGACATTTAATTTTCAGGATAAGGGAAAACCTCCAACGTTAAGTCATAACGGACGATGAATGAAATGATGGTCTAATGAGTACAGGGTACGTAGAGCTTAGAGTTACCAGACATTCAGCTTTCAGGATGAGGCAAAACCTCCAACGTTAAGTCATCGGACGATGAATAAAAATATGTTCAAATGAGTACAGGGTACATAGAGCTTAGCGTTGCCAAACATTCATCTTTCAGGATAAAGGAAAACCTCCAACGTTAAGTGATACCGGACGATGAATAAAATTATGTTCAAATGAGTACAGGGTACATAGAGCTTAGCGTTGCCAAACATTCATCTCTTAGGATAAAAGAAAACCAATGAGTACAGGGTACTTAGAGCTTAGCGTTGCCAAACATTAATCTCTCAGGATAAAGGAAAACCTCCAACGTTAAGTGATACCGGACGATGAATAAAATTATGTTCGAATGAGTACAGGGTACATAGAGCTTAGCGTTGCCAAACATTCATCTCTCAGGATAAAGGAAAACCTCCAGCGTTAAGTGATATCGGACGATGAATAAAATTATGTTCGAATGAGTACAGGGTACATAGAGCTTAGAGTTACCAGACATTCATCTTTCATGATAAAGGAAAACCTCCAACGTTAAGTCATATCGGACGATGAATAAAATTATGTTCAAATGAGTACAGGGTACATAGAGCTTAGCGTTGCCAAACATTCATCTCTTAGGATAAAAGAAAACCAACTTTAAGTTAGATGGGACGATGAATGAAATGATGTTCCAATGAGTACAGGGTACATAGAGCTTAGCGTTGCCAAACATTAATCTCTCAGGATAAAGGAAAACCTCCAACGTTAAGTGATACCGGACGATGAATAAAATTATGTTCGAATGAGTACAGGGTACATAGAGCTTAGAGTTACCAGACATTCATCTTTCAGGATAAAGGAAAACCTCCAACGTTAAGTCATATCGGACGATGGATAAAATTATGTTCAAATGAGTACAGTGTACATAGAGCTTAGCGTTGCCAAACATTCATCTCTCAGGATAAAGGAAAACCTCCAGCGTTAAGTGATATCGGACGATGAATAAAATTATGTTCGTATGAGTACAGGGTACATAGAGCTTAGAGTTACCAGACATTCATCTTTCAGGATAAAGGAAAACCTCCAACGTTAAGTCATATCGGACGATGAATGAAATAATGTTCCAATGAGTACAAGGTACATAGAGCTTAGGGTTACCAGGCATTCATCTTTCAGGATAAGGCAAAACCGCCAACGTTTAGTCATATCAGACAATGAATGAAATAAAACTCAAATGAGTACAGGATACATAGAGCTTAGAGTTACCGGACATTTATCTTTCAAGGATAAGGGAAAACCTAAAACTTTAAGTAATATGGAACGATGAAGGAAATGATGTTTAAATGAGTCCAAGGTACATGGAGCTTAGAGAAATTGAAGCCTCAAGGGAAAGCACCTTATCACCCTGACCGTGCTTAGAGCGCGTTACCTCTTGAACGTGAGACAAGTAAAGCGAAGTGAAATGAAGGGTCAGGTAATTTTATATATTTAGTTATGCTTGCTAAGGACCCGAGGTGAAAAAGATCGGACGAGAATCGAACACACGTTCTCACAAATGCTAGTAAGGAAAGGACCTAAAAGGGTCTCTCGACTAATTCTAGCTATAAACCGGAAATTGGAGTTTATTTGTAAATGCAAATCAGCAATTCGTTGAGTATTTAAATATATTTATATAATGTTGGAGCCATTTTGTAGGATTGCGACGACAGTGTTCACAACTTTTCCTGAAACATAATCTGGCTAAGGAGACAAGAAAGAAAAAACAATCGTAGTGCGAAACGATAAAAATATGTAAATGTTATTACATGCAGTTAGGGTTTAGTGCCGGGTTTAGCCGCCGCCGCTTCATTTGGGGTGGGGGAGGTGCCGTTATGGCTAATTACCTAGGACTTAAACCACCGCTGCCGTCGCCGCTGTATGAAGTCCACGTTACCTGCTGTACACGAGCAGGAGAACTCGCAGAAAATTACACTGTGGCTACAAGAGTATCGAATGTAAAAGAACGGTGGAATACAGAGCTACATACAGATTTTTTGTGGATAAAGTACCATCCGGGAGGAACAGATGAAGTGAGGTAACCACTGGAGGTCATAGGGACACACGAAAGTTCCTAAGAAGTACTGAAGATTTCTGATCCCTTAGCTAGCACCGGGTGTAGTGTCAATAAACTTCCAGAAAAAGGTTTAGATCAGTCCAGACACTACGAGCCTAAAAGTGCCAACGTGAAACATTATAAACAAATTGAAGAGCGAGGTTATCTATACAGAAGTCGGGAGAATTCCCCTCTAGACTCCGGGAGCGCCTCATCTTCGAGGTTCTGTCCAGAAGGCCAAGACCTAGAATCTATCAACTCATCCGGAATGACTACCGATTGACTCGGTAGGGCTAGTACTAGCTGCAGGCCGGTACTTTATGGTCACAGTCTACCTAGGCACAAAGTCCCCCATTAAAACCGGTGAGTCACACGCGACTTAGGGGGTTTTCCAGTAGAACATTACCTAGGTTGTAAAACCACCCCCTATTGGATGTTGGAAGTGGATACTCCACGTAAGTGCGTCTATTCATCCCCTGTAGGGCCGCCAGACATCATACTACTAGTTCTGCAGGCTAGTATCTCTTGATCAGGTTCTACCTGTGGATCGGACCCCCTTAAAACTGGTGAGCCGCACCTGACTCTATGGGGTTTTCTAGTAGGACGGTACCTAGGTTACAAAACCGCCCTCCTCCAGTAGCGGGTGGAAGTGGATACGCCACGTAAGCGCGTTAACTCATCCTGGAAGACTACGGATTGACCCAGTAGGGCCGCCAGACTCCGTACTTAGCTCTGCAGGTTAGTACTTAGTAGTCGGTGTCTACCTGGGGACCGAGTCCCCCCTTAGAACCGGTGAGCCGCACGTTACTCTATGGGATTTTCCTGTAGGACGGTACCTAGGCTACAAAACCGCCCTGCCCATGAGGGGGTGGAAGTGGATATGTGTCAACTCATTTGGAAAGACTACCCATTACCCCGGTATAGCAGCCAGACATCGTACTACTAGCTCTGTAGGCTAGTACGTCCTAGTCCGGGTCTACCTGAGGACCGAGGTCTCTCCCTTAAAACCTGGGAACCGCACACGACTTCGCGAGGTTTTTCAGTAGGGCGGTACCGAAGCTACAAAGCTGCTCCTCCCATTACAGGGTGACAGCGGATGCGCCACTTCCGCATGCCAACCCATCCGGGAGGACTGCCGACTGGCCCAGTAGGGTCGCCAGACACCGCACTTACCTCTGCAGTTTAGTACGTTATAGTCTGTGTCTACCTGAGAACCGAGGTCTCTCCCTTAAAACCTGGGAGCCGCACACGACTTCGCGAGGTTTCTCAGTAGCACGGTACCTAAGCTACAAAACCGCTCCCCCATTAGAGGATGACAGCGTATATGCCACTTCCGCACGCCAACTCATCCGGAAAGACTACCCTTTGCCCCGGTAGGGCCTCCAGATACCGTACTTAGCTCTGCAGGCTAGTAAATTGTGGTCAGGGTCTACCTAATGACCGAGGACCCCCCTTTAAATTGCGGAGCCGCACGGGACTCCACAGTTTTTTTCCGGTAGGACTGTATTGTCACAGTGTGGCATTGTTGTGCTGCCGCGACAACCCGGGGCCGGACGCCTGGGCAGGAAAGAAAGAGAGAGAGAGAGGCTCGAGAGCGTTCGGTCCATTGTTGTTGCAAAGATATTTCTCCGAAGGTCTCCGGCATTCTAGAAACAAAGGCTAGGGGATATAATTACCCCTGAAAGTATTAGAAGCGATAGTTGTTTGTTTGTTTTGCGGTTGACGATTGAAGTGTACCGTAGTGATTTCCTTCATTTGTTTCCGTGTGTAGGAGCACCGAGTCAGCCTTGAAGACAGATGATTGTCAAGTTCACGCTTTTTACTGCAGCAAAAGTTGTTTTATATTTGTGCAAACCAGATTGCCGAACCTACCTAACTCATGCACAGTACCTAGCCTACAAAATGACCCCCCGTTAGAACTTGGAGGTGGATACGCCCCTTAAGCACGTCAACTCATATGAAAACGCTACCGATTGACCCAGGACGGCCACTAGACAACATATCACTATCTCTGCAGGCTTGTGGTCTGGGTCTACCTGTGGACCGCCCCCCCCCTTTGAAACCGGTGAGCCACACGTGAATCTACGGGGTTTTCAAGTAGTACGGTACCTACAAAACCATCCCCTATTAGAGGGTGGAAGTGGATACGCCACTTAAGGACGTCAACTTATCTGGAAAGACTGCCTATTCACCCTGTCCGGCCACTAGACACCGTACTACTATCTCTGTAGGCTAGCACCAGAGACTTTGAGGCGTCTCACGACTCCGTCTGCAAGCGAACCAGACTGACGTTCCCAAAACCTATTGCCCGGGCGAGTCCAACCCAATTCGAACAACTTCCATTTAGGAAAGGGCTCGAATACTCAGCTCGATGTACTTCTAATAACGTCAGAAGTACCACGAGTGCTAGGGGTCCGCAGCATTCGCAACACACAACTAAGGGATCGAAAACCTCCACTACGGGAATGATAATCAAATGTACATAATTTTTAGCACCTCAGTTTGTGACCAATACAGTACCTAGTTACTTATAAAAGTTGTAGAAATATCAAGCGTATAAAAATATAAATCAAGTAACCTAACGTTAAGTTATGTAGCATTTTTAACGTTTTATATTAAATATGAAATAATTTTTCACAACGTTTACATCTTTTGGATTTATTACCGTTTGCTTTCGCTCAATTTACTTTTATTTCGTTCGGTTTTTTCGTTTTTCGTGTGCATTTCTAGGTTTCGTGGTGGTGCCGAAATGATGGAGGGACATTAGAGGGCTGCCTGTTTGTAGGGGTTGTTTAATTTCTTCTTGCACTGCTACAATTTTACTTGTTGTGCTTCATTTCGTGTGTTATTTTGGTAGGTCGCAGTGTATCAGGCAAATGTTATATACCTGCCTAGATAGTCCTTTGTCTGCTTGTAGTGATGATGGTAGGTAATATTGTTCAGGAGGATTGACACAGGAGAGGGTACTTTTCAAGGCTGAAACTTTGTGGTAGGGGCTCCCGTCCTCACATATCACTAGCGGTGGGGAACCAGAATGCTGCAGAGGACAAAGATTTACAGAGAGAAAATTCCCAGAAAACAGTCTCGTCAACACTTGGAACACAGGATGAAAGGTGAAAAACAGGAAGTTGGAGACATGTCCGAGGGCGGTCTGAAAAGTTTGCGACCTTAACATGAAGATGGCAGCTATCGTAAGTTGTGAATTTCGTTGTTCATGTGTTGGCAAGTGCAAGTGTTCCCGTACACAGTCAGCCCCTGATGCATATGCAACTCAACTCACAGGCTAGCTGTACAAGAAACGCCACATCTAGGTGCAGCTCCACTGTTATTTTACTTAACGTTAGTAATAAGTTGTGATGATGCACCAAATAAATACCATAAATACTTTTATTTAAATTTTACAAATCTATCTAATAATTAATCGAATATTTAATGCAAATACATATACTTTTTTGTATATTCTGGTGGTCTTTCATTAGGATACAAAGGAGAAATTCAAAATATTTTAAATTGTATTTACTTTAATTACATTCAGATTGCTTTCTCCTATAAAATACCTGCTAAAAGGACTTTGTTCTAGAGATAGAAGCTTATGTGGCAATTCTATCTTTTATGTGGTCACCAATAAGGCATTCGACACATATAAAATTTACTGTCATCAGGGATCGAAACTCGTGTAATCTCGGTAGGTTTATTGTTCTATGAATAACTTCATTGCATTTAATTTTAGTAAAATGGAACTGAACTGATTATCAAATTTTAAAAACCGTATCCTTGACTTACATTCTTTGCAGATACAAATTAATGATGCCTTAGCGCTTAAAACGAACAGCCATATTACAATGATTATTTTCACATTCGAGGGTGCTGTAAAAGCTTTCCGAAATCAACATGCAGATGGCAGCACTCGTAATTAAAAGCTAGTGAATTTAGCTCATTAATATATTGACAGATACTCGCCAAAGGTTCTGCCATTCTGGACGCTCAGCTGTTATTTAACAGTCGTCTGAGTGAATTGATGTGAGTGTTTTTATGATAATAGACAATCGAGTATCGAGCTGTCATTAAATATTTGTTTCTGAAAGTCAATACGCCTACACAAATCAAAGATAAGTTAGATTCCGTGTATGGGGACTCTGCACCATCATTTACCACAGTGAAATTGTAGGAAGCTGAATTTAAACGTGGCCATAAGAGCTTGGGAGACGATAAACGTTCGGGACGTACAAAATCTGCAACCACCAACGAAAAAATTGCCAAAGTTGACAAAATGGTGCTATAACACCGCCGAAATAAAGCGAGAGAGATTTTAGAGGCGATAAACATGTCAAAATAATGTGTTTGTCATATATTAAATCAACGTTTAGACATGAGAGAGCTGTCCGCGCGTTGGGTGCCGTGTTTACTCACGTTAGACGAAAAAGTGTTCAAATGAATATTTCCAATGCTCTGTTGACGCAATCTGGGCGCAATAAATACGAGTTTTGGCACCGATTAACTACTGTAGATGAAACTTGGATACATAGATATATGCCCGAAAAAAAATTACAGGAAAGTGGACTGCAAAGGAGGAATCTGCTCTAAGAAAGGAAAACCTATGTTTTTGGCTGGGGAAGTAATGGCGACTGTATTTTGGGATAGTCATGGAATTATTTTAATCGACTAACTTCAAAAAGGAAAAACCACTACAGCAGCATACTACACAGCATTACTTCAAAAGATGAAGGCAGAACTTGAGGAAAAATGGCCACATTTGTAGAAAAATAAAATTCTGTTTGACCAAGATAACGCACCCTCTCACACCTCAGCGGTTTCAATGGCGAAAATCCACGAATTACTGTTTGGACTGCTTGACTCACCATATCTAGCCCCAAGCGATTTCTTTTTGTTCCCTTATCTGAAAATTGTGCTTTGAGGACACATATTTTCGTCAAATAAGGAGACAATCAGCTTAGTGAACAATTATTTTGCAGAGAAAAAGGCCGAGTACTATTTGGACGGGTTACAGAGATGGGAGCGTCGCTGTGAGAAGTGTGTAAAGTTGCAAGGAGTTAGGTTCAAAAGCGCCGAGTACTATATGGTGGGTTACAGAGATGAAAGCGTCGCTGGGAGAAGTGTGTAGAGTTACAAGGAGACCATGCTCAAAAACACTGAGTACTATTTGGACGGGTTACAGAGGTGGGAGCATCGCTGAGACAAGTGTGTAGAGTTACAAGGAGGCTATGTTGAAAAACGCCGAGTACTATTTGGACGGGTTACAGAGATGGAAACATCGCTGGGAGAAGTGTGTAGAGTTACAAGGAGACTATGTTGAAAACCACCGAGTACTATTTGGGCGGGTTACAGAGATGAGAGCATCGCTGAGAGAAGTGTGTAGAGTTACAAGGAGACTATGTTGAAAAACGCCGAGTACTATTTGGACGGGTTACACAGATGGGAGCATCGCTAGGAGAAGTGTGTAGAGCTACAAGGAGACCATGTTGAAAACCACCGAGTACTATTTGGACGGGTTACAGAGATGGGAGCATCGCTAGGAGAAGTGTATAGAGTTACAAGGAAACTATGCTGAAAACCACCGAGTACTATTTGGACGGGTTACAGAGATGGGAGCATCGCTAGGAGAAGTGTGTAGAGTTACAAGGAGACTATGTTGAAAACCACCGAGTACTATTTGGACGGGTTACAGAGATGGGAACATCGCTGGGAGAAGTGTATAGAGTAACAAGGAGACTGTGTTGAAAAACGCCGAGTACTATTTGGACGGGTTACAGAGATGGGAGCATCGCTAGGAGAAGTATGTAGAGTTACAAGGAGACTATGTTGAAAAACGCCGAGTACTAATTGGAAGAGTTACAGAGATGGGAACATCGCTGGGAGAAGTGCGTAGAGGCACAAGGAAACTATGTTGAAAAACGCCCAGTACTATTTGGACGAGTTACACAGATGAGAATATCCCTGGGAGAAGTGTGTAGAGTTACAAGGAGACTATGTTGAAAAACGCCGAGTACTATTTGGACGGGTTACACAGATGGGAGCATCGCTAGGAGAAGTGTGTAGAGCTACAAGGAGACCATGTTGAAAACCATCGAGTACTATTTGGACGGGTTACAGAGATGGGAGCATCGCTAGGAGAAGTGTATAGAGTTACAAGGAAACTATGCTGAAAACCACCGAGTACTATTTGGACGGGTTACAGAGATGGGAGCATCGCTAGGAGAAGTGTGTAGAGTTACAAGGAGACTATGTTGAAAACCACCGAGTACTATTTGGACGGGTTACAGAGATGGGAACATCGCTGGGAGAAGTGTATAGAGTAACAAGGAGACTGTGTTGAAAAACGCCGAGTACTATTTGGACGGGTTACAGAGATGGGAGCATCGCTAGGAGAAGTATGTAGAGTTACAAGGAGACTATGTTGAAAAACGCCGAGTACTAATTGGAAGAGTTACAGAGATGGGAACATCGCTGGGAGAAGTGCGTAGAGGCACAAGGAAACTATGTTGAAAAACGCCCAGTACTATTTGGACGAGTTACACAGATGAGAATATCCCTGGGAGAAGTGTGTAGAGTTACAAGGAGACTATGTTGAAAAACGCCGAGTACTATTTGGACGTGTTACAGAGATGGGAGCATCTCTGGGAGAAGTGTATAGAGTTACAAGGAGACTATGTGGAAAAACGCCGAGTACTATTTGGACGGGTTACAGAGATGGGAACATCGCTGGGAGAAGTGTGTAGAGTTACAAGGAGACTATGTTGAAAAACGCAGAGCACTATTTGACCTGTTACAGAGATGGGAGTATAGCTAGGAGAAGTGTATAGAGTTATAAGGAGACTATGCTGAAAAACGCCGAGTACTACTTGGACGGGTTACAGAGATGGGAACATCGCTGAGAGAAGTGTGTAGGGTTACAGGGAGACTATGTTGAAAAACGCCGAGTACTATTTGGACGAGTTACAGAGATGGGAACATCGCTGGGAGAAGTGTGAAGAGTTACGAGGAGACTGTGTTGAAAAACGCCGAGTACTATTTGGACGGGTTACAGAGATAGGAGCATCGCTGGGAGAAGTGTGTAGAGTTACAAGGAGACTATGCTGAAAAACGCCGAGTACTATTTGGACGGGTTACAGAGATGGGAACATCGCTGGGAGAAGTGTGTAGAGTTACAAGGAGACTATGTTGAAAAACGCCGAGTACTATTTGGACGGGTTACAGAGATGGGAGCATCGCTGGGAGAAGTGTGTAGAGTTATAAGGAGACTATGCTGAAAAACGCCGAGTACTATTTGGACGGGTTACAGAGATGGGAACATCGCTGGGAGAAGTGTGTAGAGTTACAAGGAGACTATGTTGAAAAACGCCGAGTACTATTTGGACGAGCTACAGAGATGGGAACATCGCTGGGAGAAGTGTGTAGAGTTACAAGGAGACTATGTTGAAAAACGCCGAGTACTATTTGGACGTGTTACAGAGATGGGAGCATCTCTGGGAAAAGTGTATAGAGTTACAAGGGGACTATGTGGAAAAACACCGAGTACTATTTGGACGGGTTACAGAGATGGGAGCATCGCTGGGAGAAGTATGTAGAGTTACAAGGAGACTATGTTGAAAAACGCAGAGCACTATTTGGACCTGTTACAGAGATGGGAGTATAGCTAGGAGAAGTGTATAGAGTTATAAGGAGGCTATGTTGAAAAACGCCGAGTACTACTTGGACGGGTTACAGAGATGGGAACATCGCTGAGAGAAGTGTGTAGGGTTACAGGGAGACTATGTTGAAAAACGCGGAGTACTATTTGGACTGGTTACAGAGATGGGAGCATCGCTGGGAGAAGTGTGTAGAGTTATAAGGAGACTATGCTGAAAATCGCCGAGTACTATTTGGACCGGTTAGAGAGATGGGAACATCGCTGGTAGAAGTGTGTAGAGTTATAAGGAGACTATGTTGAAAAACGCCAAGTACTATTTGGACGGGTTACAGAGATTGGAGCATCGCTGGGAGAATTGTGTAGAGTTACAAGGAGACTAGCTGAAAAACGCCGAGTACTATTTGGACGAGTTACAGAGATGGGAACATCGCTGGGAGAAGTGTGAAGAGTTACGAGGAGACTGTGTTGAAAAACGCCGAGTACTATTTGGACGGGTTACAGAGATGGGAGCATCGCTGGGAGAAGTGTGTAGAGTTACAAGGAGACTATGCTGAAAAACGCCGAGTACTATTTGGACGGGTTACAGAGATGGGAACATCCCTGGGAGAAGTGTGTAGAGTTACAAGGAGACTATGTTGAAAAACGCCGAGTACTATTTGGACTGGTTACAGAGATGGGAGCATCTCTGGAAGAAGTGTATAGAGTTACAAGGAGACTATGTGGAAAAACGCCGAGTACTATTTGGACGGGTTACAGAGATGGGAACATCGCTGGGAGAAGTGTGTAGAGTTACAAGGAGACTATGTTGAAAAACGCCGAGTACTATTTGGACCTGTTACAGAGATGGGAGCATCGCTGGGAGAAGTGTGTAGAGTTATAAGGAGACTATGTTGAAAATCGCCGAGTACTATTTGGACCGGTTAGAGAGATGGGAACATCGCTGGTAGAAGTGTGTAGAGTTATAAGG
The DNA here is from genome assembly GCA_030765055.1 of Mantis religiosa. Taxonomy (NCBI): domain Eukaryota; kingdom Metazoa; phylum Arthropoda; class Insecta; order Mantodea; family Mantidae; genus Mantis; species Mantis religiosa. Next base: position 248,391,577 of record CM060947.1, on the reverse strand, counting down.
AGACTATGTTGAAAAACGCCAAGTACTATTTGGACGGGTTACAGAGATTGGAGCATCGCTGGGAGAATTGTGTAGAGTTACAAGGAGACTAGCTGAAAAACGCCGAGTACTATTTGGACGAGTTACAGAGATGGGAACATCGCTGGGAGAAGTGTGAAGAGTTACGAGGAGACTGTGTTGAAAAACGCCGAGTACTATTTGGACGGGTTACAGAGATGGGAGCATCGCTGCGAGAAGTGTGTAGAGTTACAAGGAGACTATGCTGAAAAACGCCGAGTACTATTTGGACGGGTTACAGAGATGGGAACATCGCTGGGATAAGTGTGTAGAGTTACAAGGAGACTATGTTGAAAAACGCCGAGTACTATTTGGACGAGTTACAGAGATGGGAACATCGCTGGGAGAAGTGTGTAGGGTTACAAGGAGACTATGTTGAAAAACGCCGAGTACTATTTGGACTGGTTACAGAGATGGGAGCATCTCTGGGAGAAGTGTATAGAGTTACAAGGAGACTATGTGGAAAAACGCCGAGTACTATTTGGACGGGTTACAGAGATGGGAACATCGCTGGGAGAAGTGTGTAGAGTTACAAGGAGACTATGTTGAAAAACGCAGAGCACTATTTGGACCTGTTACAGAGATGGGAGTATAGCTAGGAGAAGTGTATAGAGTTATAATGAGGCTATGTTGAAAAACGCCGAGTACTACTTGGACGGGTTACAGAGATGGGAACATCGCTGAGAGAAGTGTGTAGGGTTACAGGGAGACTATGTTGAAAAACGCCGAGTACTATTTGGACGGGTTACAGAGATGGGAGCATCGCTGGGAGAAGTGTGTAGAGTTATAAGGAGACTATGTTGAAAAACGCCGAGTACTATTTGGACTGGTTACAGAGATAGGAGCATCGCTGGGAGAAGTGTGTAGAGTTACAAGGAGACTATGTTGAAAAACTCCGAGTACTATTTGGACGGGTTACAGCGATGGTATCATTGCTGGGAGAAGTGTGTGAAGTTACAAGGAGACTTTTTTGAATTCAAAAAAAAAATTTTGAATTTTATTTAGTTAGGAAGTTTTTTAGACCACTTATGTATATCGTACTGTATAGCTTAATCTATCTTTTCTCGTGGGAGGTGTTTGGACGCTTCTGCTTATCTCTCTTGGTTGACAGAGGTTCTTCAGCATTAAGAAGATTTTATTGTCTTTTCTCAGAAAATTCTGTGTCTATTTTATTTATGTAACACTCTTAAAGATTCTCTTAAAATAAACTGGAATTTATAGCCTCTATGCAAAAGGCACGTAAATGACTTATATTCACAGTTTATATTGTAGAGTCATATTGTCATTGCTGGATGAACTGTCCAGAAGGAAGCTCGAAGTCGTGTATTTATGAAAACGAGCCAAATATCGTAGAAGGTGAGGCCTTGTCACATAACAAGACAAGAGAACTGAGCTTGAAACTCTGCCGGTGTGAGATTAGGTAAACAACGAAGAAACACGTACACAACTTCGACTATGGGGTTCCAGTTAAGAATTCGAACGCAACGCTTGAACAGAAATTACTAGATGGGCACTTTCTATACAGAACTTACTTCTATCTCTCGATACTTCTGGAACTTTATCCGGCATATTAAGAAGTTTCGCTAAATTTTAAGTAATCAGGGTTATGCAAGAAAGAAAATATGAAGGCATTTTCTATACCTAATTTCCGTGCAAAATCTTACAGGAAGTGGAGAGGCTCCTTCTTGTTGTCAAATTTGTATATTAAATTTAGTTATTAATTACTGAGCTGGTCGTGACATCTCCCTCAGCCTAAGAATCTGACCTGATTATGACAATATCTGTATGGAAAATTAAATCAATGAAAAGGTTTCTAAAACTCTTTTCACTTATAACAAATGTTACATAGCTTTTTGTGACCCTTAAGCCTTAGGAGCATTTACCTTCAATATGACAAACCTTTATCCTCTTGTATAAAAACAAGTGCATAAAGAATCTATTTAAATAAATGTTTTTGTAGCGAGGATCATTCTGAACAATAATTTTTGAATACATTTATCTGTGTATTTAAGTATATTATCTCTATCTACAGACTTTTATGTCAGTTTATAATAGAAATGTGTGCCAATTTTTTTTACGTCCTCCAATGTTAGGTCATATCGGACGATGAATGGAATGGGTGAAATGATGCTAAAATGTGTCCAGGAACCATTGAGCTTAGAGTTACCCGACATTCGTCTTTCAGGATAAGGAAAAACTCCGGAAAAAACTTATCCAGGTAGCTCACCCTCACCGAAATTCGAACTCGGGACCTCGTGAACGTGAGGCAGACACGCTACCATCTACGCTACCGAGGCGGGCAGTATGTGCCAATCCCCGCTCTTTTCGTGTTTTGGCAACCAGCTTCCATCGTCTTTTAGAAATTTATAATTTTTGTTTTGAATTATCTGAAAGTTTTCTGGGACACAGCTTTTGATAATCTAAGTTCTCAGTCTGCACTGTGTCTTCTCTTATTATTGTCACCCTACTAGCGTAAGATACGACCGGGGACAACTCGAAGGGTCCGAGGCGGCCAAGCCACGCCCCCCGCCCATTAATCTGTCACTAACTGAGGGGTGATTTGGGGAAATGTCACCTGTCCCTCGACGTTTCTCTCCCCTTCTCCTGTCCTCTGGAACGTTCGGGTGATTTGCGGGAAACCAGAGACTTCTAGAAAAACAGTGACATTCCTATAAAAAGGGTTTCAGAGAGACGGTCAGGAGTCAGTCAGTGTTTGACGTGCTAGCGAAGGAGCGCCGTGTTAAGGAACGAGAAGACTGTGTACGTGCATCGGAGTATTGTCCGTAATTACTAGTGCAAGTGAAATTGTAACGGACGAACTGGTGAATTGTAATTGTGTGCAGCACGTAATTTTGTGTAATTGGCAAGTGTTAAACTGTAAGTCGGTAGAAATAAAGAACATTGTTGAGTTTGTGTAATTGGACTTTTCATTTCACGAACCCACAAAGTCACATTATGTAGCAAGGGCAACCATATCTTTGATACATTTTCACAGTCAAGTTCTAGTCTTGCGATACATTTTAGGGGCTGATTTTAACGTTTTAATCACACTGTGCAGACAAGATACTACCTGCGGTCACGTAACAGAAATTAACGATGCCACATAATGGTTAAAAGTAATGTTAAATCGGTATATTGCGAATCTTGGACGTTTTTAGTTTTTATTTAATGCATTTGTTACATATTAACACTTGGTTTTCTCACGGCTTTCAGAATTATGTTTGTTTCTTAATTTATTTATTTAGAGTCGCTTTAACAACTAGGTCATATACCGACTATTTAATATAATATGGTGTATACAATAAATTGGTTACAGCTATTTAAACAGAAACATGAAAACAATAAGTAACAAATCAACATGACAAAAGGTATTCAATCTCTATAAATCATAAGGATAAAGTTCTGAATAACAGTAGTATTTAGACAATCAATTTGTTGTATAATAACTTATGTATATTCTAAATTTGTATACTTAGAACCAGATGTTCGTATATAAGTTTGTACTTTTGAGGAATAGCAGTACGTGTTTGAAATTGGATGTCGTGTTCAGAATGGTGTATAAGTCTCCAGTGATGTGATGAAGCTGTGAGGAGATGGTTTACTGTGAGGTGGGTGTTGCTGGCCTTTGCTAAGGAGGTATGAGTGGCGTAACACTGTATGACCAATGCGGAGACCTGCTCCTTCCTGCTAAGAGAGTAGACAAGGGAAGAGATAGTGTCTCCAGTGATGTGATGAAGCTGTGAGGAGATGGTTTACTCTGAGGTGGGTGTAGCTGGCCTTTGCTAAGGAGGTATGAGTGGCGTAACACTGTATGACCAATGCGGAGACCTGCTCCTTCCTGCTAAGACAGTAGACAGGGGAAGAGATAGTGTCTACAGTGATGTGATGAAGCTGTGAGGTTTACTGTGTGGCGGGTGTTGCTGGCCTTTGCTAAGGAGATATGAGTGGGATAACATTGTATGACCAATGCGAGACCTGCTCCTTCCTGCTAAGAGAGTAGACAGGGGAAGAGAAAGTGTCTCCAGTGATGTGATGAAGCTGTGAGGAGATGGTTTACTCTGAGGTGGGTGTAGCTGGCCTTTGCTAAGGAGATATGAGTGGCGTAACACTGTATGACCAATGCGGAGACCTGCTCCTTCCTGCTAAGAGAGTAGACAGGGGAAGAGATAGTGTCTACAGTGATGTGATGAAGCTGTGAGGTTTACTGTGACGCGGGTGTTGCTGGCCTTTGCTAAGGAGATATGAGTGGGATAACATTGTATGACCAATGCGAGACCTGCTCCTTCCTGCTAAGAGAGTAGACAGGGGAAGAGAAAGTGTCTCCAGTGATGTAATGAAGCTGTGAGGTTTATTATGAGGCGGGTGTTGCTGGCTTTTGCTAAGGAGGTATGACTAGGTTAACATTGTATGACCGATGCGGAGATATACTTCTTTCTGCTAAGAGGTACCATATGTAACTTTTCTACAGGCGTTTGATTCCAGATTTGCTTCAATTTTGTTTGTAATATCCTGATAAGGTACTGTTTGTTGTTCATCTGTGTTAGTTGACTTGCTTCTTTAACAGCTTGTCCGTATCTTCATGTCCCTTAATGCTGCAGTGTGAAGGCACTGCTCAATGCATTTAGTGTACACCCAGGATTGAAGAGAAAGAGAATAGAGAGTGGAAACTTATATGGACGAATCTCTTCAATAAAAGTGTTCCTACTGATTGGCAAGAGAAAGCATATGAAATATTTAACGAGACCATGCCCACAGCGGAAAAAGTATGGCGACATGGCCTCGCAACATCTAACATATGCCAAATTTGTTCCCAAATGGATACCTTGGAAAATAGGATTGCCTCTTGCAAACAGGTGCATAATATCTGGATGGTGCTCAGAGGCTTCATTGAAAAATGGTGCCTGCTGGAGTTTCCACCATGTCTTCGAAGACTACAAAGAATGGAATTCAGTTTTAAAAACACCCGTCTACACAGATGTGCGATCTGGTTGGTAATGGGAACATAGCACTGGATAATTCAGAAAAATCCTGGAACGGTGGCCTTACAGAGGGAATGGTTTGACTTCCTGCGAAAGGAACGCTGGAAGCTAATCACTTTTGGGCTCAGTGGTTCCACGGAGCATTACATCACCCGATTTGAGCTCCCTTGTACTGGTAATTGCAGTGAAAAATAAATTATTTATGGTTTTGAGACACCCAAGACACCACCCAATCTTTCGTTATTCCTAGACCCCTCCTTTCCGCCTAATGGATGGAAATCCTCAAAAAAGTAAATAAAAAAAATCTGGTTTAAAACAATAAAACAAAAATAAACTGGGAATGGAAGTCTTAGTTAAAAATGATAAAAAATAGAATATTTATATTTATTAAATTTCTCTTCCACATTCCAGATGTTTTGATATGAAAAAATAAAAGAATACAATAACCAACAATTAAGGTGAAAAGGGGCCGTAATTAAAACCTTTGCTGATGCTTGGCGGCGCATATGTACGTCACTATAAAAATAAAGAAAAGGAACCCAAATGAAAGTAGCAATTTTCGTTTTATTTAGAGCCAAGAGATAAAGACTGTGGATATCTTGAAGTGGTTGAAGGTCAGTTGATCGGTATTTTAGACTTTGGAGAGAACTTAATGAATCAGAACTTATAAAATCTACTCTTACTTCTTCTTCTTCTTCTTCTTCTTCTTCTTCTTCTTCACTACAAGGGCTAGGCAATGCTGCCTGTTCCGGCTTAAAACACGTCTGACCATCGTTTTCGTGGTCTTCCCGGATGTCTCGTTCCTCTAGGTTTATAGTTTATAGCTCTTCTTGTGATCCTATCTCTCGGCATTCTCTCAATATATTCTCTCCATTCATTTCTATAATTTATTATTTTTTCTACTAAAGAACTTATTTCTAAATATTCTCTTATTTTTTCATTTGGAATTTTATCTAAAAGAGTACATCCCTTTACTGCTCTTAAAAATCTCATTTCGGCAGCCTGTATCTTGTTTTTGTCTGCTTTTGTTAATGTCCATGTTTCAGAACCAAAAACAAAAGCAGGCACAGCCATTACTTTATAAAATTTTATCCATGTTTCTTTTCAGGTTTTAGCTTTTAGGCTTCTATTTATTATGCCGCATATTTGTTGAAACATTAGTAATTTATTTTTAAAATCATTTTCATATTTATAACTGACATATGTTCCCAAATATTTAAAACCCGTAACTTGCTCTAAGATAATATCATCAATTACTATTTTGGTTCTAACAGTGTCTTTACCTCGAAACGCCACTGTTTTTGTTTTATTTGCGGAAATTTTGAAATTATAATTATTACATAACTTCTGTAAAATACATACTGCTCTTTGCAGCTCGTCTTCAGTTTTACTTAAAATTATTTGGTCATCCGCAAATAGCATCGTCTTAAGAATAAAATTTGGTGCAAGATGAATGCCTCCGTTAATCTTAAACATCCATTCTCTAATCAGATCTTCTATATAAATTATGAATAAGATAGGAGACAAACTGCAACCCTGTCTTACACCTTGAAAAAAATGTGTAAATGAAATGTGTAGTGTTTAACGCCCGCTTTTACTACATACGGCACCGCAGGCGGTGACACTGATGATACATGAGATGAAGATGGAATACCGGTGGAATGAGATGGCGGAGGAAACCGGAGGTCCCGGAGAAAACCCGCCCCAACGCCATGTTGTCCACGACAACTCTCACTTTGCGGTCGCATGGGATCGAACCCGGGCCGCCTTGGTGAGAGCCAAGCGGTCTAACCACTGAGCCACGGCGTGGCCCTCTTACACCTTGAATTGTATGTATCCATTTACTATACATTCCATTTCCAATATGTATGCTGATTGTTGTATCCTTATATATATATATATATATATATATATATATATATATATATATATATATATATATATAGATTTTAGAACTTTAATGAGATGATTTGGGTAGCCTCTTCGAGTCATGATTTCCAACAATTTTTTCCTATTTACACGATCAAACGCTTTTTCATAATCAATAAAAGCTATATGTGTTTCCAGCTTAAATTATCTTCTTTTTTCTATTATCTGCTTAACTGTAAGGGTAGCATCTGTACAGCATCGTTCTTTTCTAAAACCATTTTGTGCTTCTAAAAGTAGAACATCTGTAATGGTTTGCAACCTTTTACTTAAGATTGTTGCATATAATCTATATCCTGTGTTTAAAATAATTATTCCCCTACAATTCTCACATCTATTTCGAGCACCTTTCTTAAAAATAGATATACTTCGAGCATGGGTCCAGGATCTTGTGATTTGGCATCCATTCCAACAACTATTAATTAAATTCAAAATTCTGTGATTTAATATTGGTACATTATATTTCAATAATTCTGCATTTATTGCATCTTCTCCTGTGGCCTTCCTCTTCTTCATTTCTTTTAATGCCGTTTCTAATTCTTCTAAAGTCATTGGATCTACATTTCCGTATATAAGGTCATCATTTTCTTCTTCTTCCAAAGAGTTATTATACCACAAACCTCTGTAATGTATAATCCATTGTTCTTCTCCAATTACATTTATATTTGCTACATCTCTTTCTTCACTATCTAGATGCTTAAGCACTTTATAGGCCATCATTTGCCTTCCATGTATATCATCTTTAGCAGTACTAATGAATTTGTCCCAGGACTCTTGGTGAGCTTTCCTTACAATATTTTTCCCTTCATTTCGTTTTTCTCTATATATCTCCCTTGCTTCATCATTTTGTTGTTGTATCGCTTGTAAATGGGATAATTTCTTGACCCTTATTGCGTTTGAAATGTCTACTCTCACTAAATAGCATTATGTATGTCAAAGCTATCTTAAGTGCAGAAAGTTCACAGGAGAATATGGAATAATGATTAGAAAGTTTCAACTGAAGCCTCGTATCCGGGGTAATTACAGCGCATACATTGTCGATATTCGTTTTGGAACCATCAGTGTAGATGTATGTATGGTTAGGGTATATATTAGTTATTTCTTGAAACAACTGCTTATAGGTAGATACATCTGTATGAGATTTATGATAAGTTGTGATGCTCAAATTTAGTTGCACAGTCAGTATTCTCCAAGGTGGAAGACAATGACACTTTATGGGTATTATAGCAATACTTAGGAGTTGCCATTGCTTCATAAGGTGTTCTATTTAACAACAGTTTTCTGTACGAAATGGCGATTTTGAGGTTAGCAAAGGATTTTTAGGAATTTCTTATTAATCCACCTCTTATACCCGTCTATTTTTTAGCATACGAGAAAGCACATTTAGTACATACAATCTACTTATCCTTTATACATGGATGACATCTCTCCACTTCAGAATACAGATAAATATGGGAGAACGCTGAGAATTTTAAATCCTTTGCTTGTCACGGCCTCCTGTAAAACCCCAGAATGTAGTTGAACCAAAACAAACGATAACTATTAAAGAAATTCTTGTTCATATAAACATACATTTATTTTTCTTATTAATTTTGTATAAAGTATCGACGACACTACCTTAGCCACGCATGTATCTCTCTCATTAGCGTCTGCTATCGACCCAGCTCCTCGTAAGGAGGGCGTCTTAAGCATGGAATGCGGGAACAATGGCGAGATCTTTTGATAAGCTGCTCGTATGTGCATAATGGAAAACTGATGCGGGCTTCTTCATCTGCCAAGATAATTTTAATTACAAGCTTTGTGCCTCGGGTTACCCATTATCACCACTTTTTGAACATCCTACGATAGTTTTGTGTTTATGGCTTCTACGTGCTCTAACCATCATAATACCAAGATATTTTAATTGGTTTTAATAGAGGCAGCAAATTTGCGAAGCCGTTCTGATATTAAGATCACTTATTTTCCATTCCCTGTTACGTACAGAATATGTAGAGCAAGTATTCCATTGCAAAAGGAAATTCAATGCCGAGATTTCCTAGAAATACTGTTCTGAATCCCCTTGTATTGCTGAAAAATGTAAATTCGCTTAACTATTACAACTATTTTTGCAAATTCACTTCAGACTCATTCATTTTTTACTAAATTTCCGATCTCAAAATGAAGATGGCAGCACTCTTAAATAAAAGCGTGTGCAGTTCGTTGTTCATCAGTTTACAGTTACTCACCAAAGTTTCAACCATTCTGCACGCTCGTTTGTTATGTAACAGTCCTTTGAGTGAGTTTATGTGAGTGTTTTTATGAAAATGGACAAAATCGAGTATCCAGTTGTCAATAAATATTTGTTTTTGAAAGGCAATATGCCTACACAAAACATAGATGAGTTGAATTCTGTGTATGGGGACTCTGCACCATCATTTACCACAGCGAAATTTTGGGCAGCGTGGGCTTAAGAGCTTGGCGGACAATGAACTTTCGTTGCGACCAAAAACTGCAACTACCGACGAAAACATCGCCAAACTTCACCAAATGGTGCCAGACGACCGCCGAAACAAAGTGAGAAATATAGCAGAGGCTACGTACATGTCAAAAGAACGCGTTTGTCAGATATTAAATCAACATTTAGACATGAGAAAGCTCTCCGCGCGTTGGGTGCCGCGTTTGCTCACTCTAGACCAAAAACGTGTTCGAATGAACATTTCCAACGCTCTACTGCCGCAGTTTAGGCGTAATAAATCCGAGTTTGGGCGCCGATTTATTACTGTAGATGAAACTTGGATACACCATTACACGGCCGAAACAAAAAATAGTCCAAACACAGGACTGCAAAGGGGGAACCAGCTCCAAACAAAAACTGTTTTTCGACTGGGAAAGTGATAATGGCTGCTTTTTGTGATAGTCATGGAGTTATTTTAATCAACTATCTTTAAAAAGAAAAAAACTATTACAGGAGCATACTACGCATCATTACATGACAAGCTGAAGGCAGAACGTGCGGGAAAAAGCCACATTTGCAGAAAAACGAAACCATTTTTACCAAGACAACGCACCGTCTTACTCCATAGCGGTTGCAATGGCGAAAATAACGATTTACGGATGAAGTGCTTGACTCGGCTGATCTAGCCCCAAGCGACTTCTTTTTATTCTTTCATCTGAAAATTGCGCTCGGAGGACAGAGATTTTCGTCAAATGAAGAGGCAATCACCTTCGTGAACAATTATTTTGCAGAGAAAAGCGCCGATTACTATCTGACGGATTACAGAAATGGGAGCATCGCTGGGAGAAGTGTCTAGAGTTACAAGGAGACTATGTTGAAAAACGCCGAGTACTATTTGGACGGGTTACAGAGATGGAAGCATCGCTGAGAGAAGTGTGTAGAGTTACAAGGAGACTATGTTGAAAAACGACGAATACTATTTGGACGGGTTACAGAGATGGGAGCATCGCTGGGAGAAGTGTGTAGAGTTACAAGGAGACTATGTTGAAAAACGCCGAGTACTAATTGGACGTGTTATAGAGATGGGAGCATCGCTGGGAGAAGTGTGTAGAGTTACAAGGAGACTATGTTGAAAAACGCCGAGTACTATTTGGACGGGTTACAGAGATGGGAGCATCGCTGGGAGAAGTGTGTAGAGTTACAAGGAGACTATGTTGAAAAACGCCGAGTACTACTTGGACGGGTTATAGAGATGGGAGCATCGCTGCGAGAAGTGTGTAGAGTAACAAGGAGACAATGTTGAAAAACGCCGAGTACTACTTGGACGTGTAATAGAGATGGGAGCATCGCTGCGAGAAGTGTGTAGAGTAACAAGGAGACTATGTTGAAAAACGCCGAATACTATTTGGACGGGTTACAGAGATGGGAGCATCGCTGGGAGAAGTGTGTAGAGTTACAAGGAGACTATGTTGAAAAACGCCGAGTACTACTTGGACGGGTTATAGAGATGGGAGCATCGCTGCGAGAAGTGTGTAGAGTAACAAGGAGACTATGTTGAAAAACGCCGAGTACTACTTGGACGTGTAATAGAGATGGGAGCATCGCTGCGAGAAGTGTGTAGAGTAACAAGGAGACTATTTTGAAAAACGCCGAATACTATTTGGACGGGTTACAGAGATGGGAGCATCGCTGGGAGAAGTGTGTAGAGTTACAAGGAGACTATGTTGAAAAACGCCGAGTACTATATGTAAGGGTTACAGAGATGGGAGTATTGCTGGGAGAAGTGTGTAGAAACTATGAAATTGGAAACTTCGTTTAAAAATAAAATTTCTGAAAAAAAGTCTTGTACCTTTATTAGTTCGGAAACTTTTCAGGCCACCTAAGTACTGCAGCTAACAATTTTGCAGATATTTTTATCATCTCTTTGAAAATGTCAAATACGCTTTTCTCAAATATGAAGTTTTTTCTGTTATATGTATAATTCGAACGTAATAAGAGAATGCAGTTACATACACTTCACCTAGACAGCCATTTTTGAAACATTTGACTATCACTTTAAGGCTACTGTACTGTACTGTACTGTGCCACTTCTATAGGCAATAAAAGTATATAAAGTGCATTGTAGTACATCAAGGGTAAGTATGTAGGACCCGTGTGGTTATGAACATAGAGGAGAGGTTAGTAATGCAGTTACACACAAGTTTCTTCTCAGAGTTTCAAGTTACGGTGAAAATGGCCCCTGGAGCTCTCCGCACCTGCCCCAGCTAATCTACGGCCCTTTTACGTGATAACGTAATTACGTATCACAAAGGAGGGCTCATTAACAAGCTATTATCTGTTGGCTAAACGAAATATAAAACACGTTACCAAAATGTGAACTAATGAAGAGCAGGGACCGCGTCATAATGTTGGTACAGGTAAACGAAACCCATCTCTGGCAATGAATGTAATTATGGAATATATTGCTTCCTAAAGTAGCTGTAAATTGCACGTGATTAAAACTTGGTGTACAAAATATTTCTCTAACGAGACAGGTATCTCAAAATTCCTGGGACAATTTGCAGCTACCTGATGAATTTTGGCGCATTTCCCAGGACGTTATGCGACAGCGAACATATTCAAAATAAACCAAAATAAAGATACACAAACTGGACATTATAGAGATGATTTTATATTTTCCTCGCTTTTATTTAAAAGTGACCAAGGAATACTTTTATACAAAATGATAAATAGAGCTACATTTTATGTTGGTGAACTTATAGCTCCTTAGGCATACAAATTGTGCTCCTAGAGGGTAAACAGTGAAGTATCTACGTTATGTAATTCAATATCCCTTAATATATAAAAAACTTCTTAATCCTTACAAATCTTTTTATAACATTAAACAAATGCACACCTAACCGCCAGTTGAATGGATACACAGTTGACTGTGAGAATGGAGCAATTCAGTTGTATTTTGTTCTGAGCGCACGCGCGTATATGTGTCTGTATTTGCGCGCGCTTGTTTAAGTGCATTTAGAAACAATTAGGCCAACCACCCAGAACCTCATCCTACTCTTTTCTTCCTTTTCTTTTTAATTTAATTTGCATCCTCCAACGTTAATCCATATCGCATAATAAATGAAATGATGTTCAAATGAGTACAGAGTACATGGATCTTAGAGTTACCAGACATTCATCTTTCAGGATAAGAGAAAACCTCCAACGTTAAGTCATATCGGACGATGAATGAAATGCTGTTCAAATGAGTACAGGGTACATAGATCTTAGAGTTACCAGATATTGATCTTCTACATAAGGGAAAGCCAACAACTTTAAGTTATATCTGACGATGAATGAAATGATGTTCAAGTGAGTACAGGGTACATAGAGCTTAGACTTACCAGACATTCATCTTTCAGGATAAGGGAAAACCTCCAACGTGAATTCATATCGAAAGATGAATGAAATGATGTTTAAATGAGCACAGACCACATAGAGTTTTTTATTTTTCCGGAGATTTCCCTTATGCTTCAAGACGAATGTCGGGTAAGTCTAAGATCCATGGACCCTAGACTCATTTGAGCATCATTTCACCCAATTCATTCACCGTCCGATTTAACTTAAGGTTGGGGCGGACGTAAATTGAAAAAAAGGTATATAGAGCTCAGAGCTACCAGACATTCATCTTTCAGGATAAGATAAAACCTCCAAAGTGAATTCATATCGAAAGATGAATGAAATGATGTTTAAATGAGCACAGGGTGCATAGAGCTTAGAGCTACCAGACATTTATCCTTCAGGATAAGGGAAAGCCTCCAACGTGAATTCATATTGGAAGATAAATGAAATGATGTTCAAATGAGCACAGGGTACATAGAGCTTAGAGCTACAAGACATTCATTCTTCAGGAAAAGGGAAAACCTCCAATGTGAATTCATATCGAAAAGTGAATGAAATAATGTTTAAATGAGTACAGGGTACATACAGCTTATGGTTACCAGACATTAATCTTTCAGGATAAGGAAAAACCTCCAACGTGAATTCATATCGAAAGATAAATGAAATGATGTTCAAATGAGCACAGGGTACATAGAGCTTAGAGTTACCAGACATTCATACTTCAGGACAAGAGAGTACATCGAACATTAAGTCTGCGGACGATGAATAAAACTTTGTTCAAATGAGGTCAAGATACGTATAGTTTAGAGTTACCAGACATGCATCTTTCAGGATAAGAGAATATCTCCAACGTTAAGTCATATCGGACGATGAATGAAATGATGTTCAAATGAGCACAGGGTACATGGAGCTTAGAGCTACAAGACATTTATCCTTCAGGATTAGGGAAAAGCTCCAACGTGAATTCATATCGAACGATAAATGAAATAATATTCAAATGAGCACAGGGTACATAGATCTCAGGGTTACTAGTCATTAATCTTTCAGGATAAGGGAAACCACATTAAACCCCTAATCACACTGACCTATATTAGAACTCGGGACATCTTGAACGTGACGGTAACACCACGCTACTACCTACACTACAGAGGCGGGTCCCGTAAACTATGTCGAAGTTCCTGAACGAGTTAAGTTAGTGGGCTGGCACACTGGATGAGTTCTCGAGGTATCGAGGGAGAGCTCTGATAGACAATACGATAAACTAATGAAAAATACCCTGCAGCTTTAGACGAATAAAAAGTGTTAAGAGGGATCAATCGCTGGAATGGTTGAAAAAGAGCTCACTCTATCCAGATACGGAAGGATTTGCCTAATCAAGACAAAGTAACAAGGACTAGAAATTTATAAAAACATATAATGAAAGTAAATACATTTGACACTTGCCGGAAATGCAATTTACACATTATTTCTGCTTGTCAAACTCTCGTAGATAACTCATATCAAGCTGGACATAACCGGGTCGCAAATATGCACCACTTACAGGTAGCTCTCCAATACACACTTATTCAAAATCCACCATAAATACACTCCAGAACCAATTCTTTAATCTAAAGAATCCTTGTTATATGGCGAAAGAGTATTAAAACAGATAAAAGGTTGACTATAACAGAGCAGACCTATTACTGATTGATAAAAAGAGCTCTAAGAGAAATATAATTGATGTCAGCATCTCATCCACTCATAACTGAAGGAAAACAGAAATGCAAAAAGTCAGTAAATACCAGAACCTGGCATTAGATATCAAAAATATCTGGAAATTACAAACTGTAAAAATTGTATACCAATAGTTATATCGGTGGAAGGTGTGGTCTCAACATCCTTAGCAGAGAACACTCAAGACATCGGATTTTCAGTGTAGATAATCAGCAATATAACTACAAAGAGCAACACTACTCTATATATACTATATATATGTATATATATATAAGGGCGCTGAACTACGGCGGTCATCAGCGCCCTTTAAAAACTAGTCATGGCAAAAGCCAGATATAAAACTTTCTAAAAACTATACAAGTGTAACAAAACCTATTAGAAATACACGTACATAAAAATCATCAATCAAAACCTACTAAAAATTTCGTTCACTAAATCCTAAACTCTAAACTACACAAGAATCTAAAAACCTTCTCCACGGGTCTCCCCGCACGCCCTACACGTGGTTGGGCCTGTTGACCGTCTCCCTCAACCACGAAGAGGAGCCCACACGAGGGAGATTGTTGGCTCGGGACCCCGGGTGCGCCAAACCCGTACCTACCGAAGTAGGCCCCTGGGGGGCAATACTCCAAACATGCCACAGTGTGAGAGCGCTTTTGAGCTGCTGAATAAGACGAAATTCTTCTCATCAGCATCAATACCAGCAAAAGTTGTGAAATAGAGATAATAATAATAATAATAATAATAATAATAATAATAATAATAATAATAATAATAATAATAATAATAATAATAATAATAATAATAATAATAATAATAATAATAATAATAATAATAATAATAATAATAATAATAATAATAATAATAATAATAATAATAATAATAATAATAATAATAATAATAATAATAATAATAATAATAATAATAATAATAATAATAATAATAATAATAATAATAATAATAATAATAATAATAATAATAATAATAATAATAATAATAATAATAATAATAATAATAATAATAATAATAATAATAATAATAATAATAATAATAATAATAATAATAATAATAATAATAATAATAATAATAATAATAATAATAATAGTAATAATAATCATAATAATAATAATAATAATAATAATAATAATAATAATAATAATAATAATAATAATAATAATAATAATAATAATAATAATAATAATAATAATAATAATAATAATAATAATAATAATAATAATAATAATAATAATAATAATAATAATAATAATAATAATAATAATAATAATAATAATAATAATAGTAATAGTAATAATAATCATAATAATCATAAGCATAATAATCATAATAATAATCGTAATAATAATCATAATAAACTCCGGTATGGCAGAATTTTCTACCTCAGGACGTATTTTACATTCCAGTAAACGTACTGACAGTTAAAAGTCATTGGTCTGGTCCCGAAGCTAGAGCAGGAGAGGAGGCCTGTGTTCGATATTGCACTTTGTATTGTTGCTGATCAAAATGTAATAGTTATAACAATAAGCTATTGAAAGAAATCTTTAGAAGGGTGGGTATAGAAAGTAGAATATCAAAGTTTGGAACTCCTTATGCATGACTTACTCTATATATGTATACGCCACCTGTTTATCCGGTACGACCATTCAAGTCAGTCTGAGGCTAAACAAAGTTCAAACTCAGTACTTGGTAGGTAGAGACTGTGTGTGGGTAGACACAACTAGTAATCAAGTCCGCTAAGCTCACAAACCAGAAAAATGGAATGGAATGGAATAAAAAAGCCATCAAGAACATGAAATATAATCTCCTACTTCTTGAAGAAGACGTTGTTTGCCCACCTCAGTGGAAAAATAACGGGAATCTTTCATCTATTGCTGAGGCAAGTCGGACGGAAGAAAAGGCCAAACGTTTGTTGACGTCCGCGATTGGTTTACTGCTCTCATTCTGTTAACTGTTACTCTCTCTCTATCTTTATGTGCCCATTTCCCTTTCTCTTCCTCCCTAACACCCAACTTGCCCCTCTCTCATTGCCTTCTTTATCACTCGCTCTCTTTTGTCTAGTATTTCACCAGATTTAACCTAATTTTTCATTTGTCTCCCGTTCTCACTAAAATTATTCCTCTCTCATTTCGTTCACTTTGTTTTACTTATCAGCTCTCCATTTCTCCAATTTTACCCTCTCTCACACATCTTTCCCTTCTACCTAACCGATCAGGATGTCTTATGCGGTTCCATCTGTGAGTTTGATCCCCGTGGCCCACCTACCTGAAACATGGGCTTTTTCGGGGGTTTTCCCAGGTCGCTAGGTGAATGCTGGGTAGGTTAATTACATCCACCGAAATTCCTCTCCCTCCATTCCAGCTCCATTACCATTTCATATCATCTCTCACCTGGTGGTCTCTTTCAGGATACAAGTGTCGGCGGGAGCCTCGGCGGTGCGTGGCGGGATATATGCTCTGGGGAAAACTACTTCCTCCTCCGGTAGGTCGGTTACCAGTCTGCGCTCCTCTGCTGGGAACATTTCGGGGCCGCCAGCCAGGGAACTTTGGGACTCGGCTGTTGGACTCGTTGCCATCTCGCTATGAGGAAGCGGGTTCGCTGTCCTGGCCTGTCGGGGGAGCTCTCTATCCAAGTAAACTGTAAGGATCCTGCGCTCTGTACTGTCGTGGCTCCTTGGGTCGGCCGCCCTCTGTCTACTTAGCCTCATCCTTCCTCCCAGGGGTGCCCCCACCTGGAGGCATGGAAACAATGGACCCAACATGGTGGCCTACGTACCGAATCCCCTCCGTAATGAAATCCCAAATCCCCTCTACCTATCGCTTTTTTGGCTTCTCTTTACTGCTCCATGTCTATTTCCCTGCCCTCTCATTTCCACTTTCCTTCCGTGCACTGTGTAGTACGCTCAATGTGAAACTTTAATTTTATCAAAATGTGTTAACTTTCTGATTGACATACAGTGCGATCCAAATAAACCTGAACCATTTCAATAGGCCGTAACTTTTGAACTAATAATAGGACACACGTGCAACTTTGGGAGAATATAATATACAATTGGGAGATTACATTACACTATTTACATCTCAGAGAAAATGTTGGAAGTGTACTCCACCAGTATCTATACATTTTAGTTAATTGATGGAAATTAATTACTTCTTCATACTAGCCTTATGTAGACTAAGGTTTTTGATAGATAGAGTCAACATGAAAAATTAAATGCCACGGCCGGGATTCGAATCATTAATCTCCTGGTTTTCATCCAGTCGCTCTAACCTATTGAGTTACTATGGTCAACTTGCCGTCATGACATTAAATTCTCCAACTGACTCGTATATTCCCTCGCTAAACCACTAGGGCCTCTCGCATTTGAGATACACCGTTTTAAATGATTACTTAAATGATGAAGCCTGGGACTTAAGACAGTAAGTCGCCACAGAAGGTGTATCTCAAATGCGAGAGCCTCTAGTGGTCTATCGGAAAAATATACGAGTCAATTGGAGAATTTCCCGTCATGATGGCAAGTTGGCCATGGTAGCTCAATGGGTTAGAGTGACTGGATGGAAACCAGGAAATCCATGGTTCGAATCCCAGTCGTGGCATTGAATTTTTCATGTTGATTCTAGCATCTATACATGTTTGCACTCGTCTCACAGTATTCTCTGGAGTTTTACGGAGAGTATCTCACCAATGTTACGTACTTCGGTTCGAATGGATTTCCTGAGAACATAAATTGTCCGTGGCATATTCTTGTACACCCTCTTTTTACACTCCCTCATGTACAGTTTCTTTGATAATCGAATAATCTCAAAAGTTCTGCGACCATCAGGTCCCCTGACCTAGCCTCACCGGATTTTTTCTTTTCTTGTGGGGATATCTAAACATAGAGTGTCCAAGAATAGGCCACGGACAATTGACGTTCTCAAGGAATCCATTCCAACCGAAATAAGTAACATTGGCGAAGATATTCTCCGTAAAACTTCAGAGAATATGGTGAGACGAGTGCAAACATGTATAGATGCTGGTAGAGGTCATTTCCAACATTTTCTCTGAGATGTAAATAGTGTAATGTAATCTCCCAATTGTGTATTATATTCTCACAAAATTGCAAGTGTATCCTATTATTGGTTCAAATGTTAGGGCCTATTGAAATGGTTCAGATTAATATGGATCATACCGCACGTTAAACTCTCATACAGGAACATGTACCTTTTCAAAATTTACCTCCAAAAGACGTAAACATTCAAATTTTAATAGCTTCAAATTGAAACACGTTGTGTAAAAATGAAAAATATAATGAAAAGGGCGTGCTTCACTGTTATTGGTACATAGCATTATTATCTTTTGTACCACGGTACGTAGAGTAAGTATTGCGTTACGCCCAAAAAGGTACATTTTGAGGTTCTCTGAATATCTCCTGAAAATTTTAATCCTTTAATACCAGAAGACTCAGCATATGCTGAGGATGCAGCACGATTCCTTTCCAGAAGAAAATGTCACAAATCAAATTCTAAGCACAGCAGTTTAAAAGAAACATTTTATTTCCTTAAAAGTGGCTCTAATGATTTCGATGTAAGTGCCATATGTCACATCACTTTCTGAAAAATGAAAAATATATTTTGAACATTCCCAGAATGTCCTCATAAGCCCTCTTCGTCAGAATGACTTTTGTATAAACGGTAAATCGTAAAATATAAACAAAGCCGTTCTACACATAGAAATGTAAACCTTCTTAAAGCACACAAACCATTCAAAATGCAATATTTGCAGGTTTAACCATGACAAATAGCAAGTTCCTGTTCATGTTTATCTCTTGGACGTTAAACAAAATGTAATTACAAAGCCATCAACTAAATAACTAGTTTTAAAACATCTATCATTTAAAATCTACTGTATTCCCTTGTAACTACAATAAGATAATGTTTATCTTGAAGTAGATAGTGCAATAAGGTTTCTACAAGAGTAGAGGAAGTCCTGTATATAAAACATTTCACTACCACTTAAAGTCTACTGTATTCCCTTGTAACTACAATAAGATAATGTTTATCTTGAAGTAGATAGAGCAATAAGTGTTTGTACAAGAGTAGAGAAAGTCATGTATACAAAACATTTGACTATCACTTAAACTCTACTGTATTCCCTTGTAACTACAATAAGATAATGTTTGTCTTGAAGTAGATAGAGCAATAGGTGTGCAAGAGTAGAGAAGATCATGTATATAAAACATTTGACTATCACTTAAAGTCTACTGTATTCCCTTGTAACTACAATAGGATAATGTTTATCTTGAAGCAGATAGAGCAATAAGTGTTTGTACAACAGTAGAGAAAGTCATGTATACAAAACATTTGACTATCACTTAAACTCTACTGTATTCCCTTGTAACTACAATAAGATAATGTTTATCTTGAAGCAGATAGAGCAATAAGTGTTTGTACAACAGTAGAGAAAGTCATGTATACAAAACATTTGACTATCACTTAAACTCTACTGTATTCCCTTGTAACTACAATAAGATAATGTTTATCTTGAAGCAGATAGAGCAATAAGTGTTTGTACAACAGTAGAGAAAGTCATGTATACAAAACATTTGACTATCACTTAAACTCTACTGTATTCCCTTGTAACTACAATAAGATAATGTTTGTCTTGAAGTAGATAGAGCAATAAGTGTTTGTACAACAGTAGAGAAAGTCATGTATACAAAACATTTGACTATCACTTAAACTCTACTGTATTCCCTTGTAACTACAATAAGATAATGTTTATCTTGAAGCAGATAGAGCAATAAGTGTTTGTACAGGAATAGTGGAAGACATGTATATAAAACATTTGACTATCACTTAAACTCTACTGTATTCCCTTGTAACTACAATAAGATAATGTTTGTCTTGAAGTAGATAGAGCAATAAGTGTTTGTACAAGAGTAGAGAAAGTCATGTATACAAAACATTTGACTATCACTTAAACTCTACTGTATTCCCTTGTAACTACAATAAGATAATGTTTGTCTTGAAGTAGGTAGAGCAATAAGCGTTTGTACAGGAATAGTGGAAGACATGTATATAAAACATTTGACTATCATTTAAAATCTTCTGTATCCCTTGTAACTACAATATAGAAGCCCTCGAACCCAAAAAGCTGTTCAGACCGAAGCTCGATCAGATTTCAGAGGTCACCGTATAACGTAGTAAAAGTCATCTGCTTCCCATTCCCAGTGTGTTTAAGTAGAGTTCGCTATTGCCCTGGAGATGAATGTAAATCCCAGACTTCCTCTTCCTGATATTCCCACGACGGCAATGACGGCAAAATTCAATCTCCTTGAGTGAAAAAGATTGAAGTTGTCAAACTCGCCTTGGGATTAAAAAACGAACGTTTTCCTTTTGAACAGAAAGTACTGATGAAACATTTTTCTTTGGTGTCGGGATTTTACCGCCTGAATGAACTTTTGTGCTCCAAGCACGTTAATGCATTTCATTAAATAAAATTGTTTATAACATCTCTTGTACGTACTTAAAGCAATTTAGACTAATAACTAGCAATGTATAGGAAACGGTTGTGAAGTTAGTACCTCGGGCTCCACAAGCTATTTTGTTCTGTGTATCTAACAGCAGCAGAGTGAAACTTCCCGGGGGCGGTTCTTACATCCCTACCTTTGTGAACTGAACATGTCCTGGTCTCCCAGCACTCAGAGGCACTCCCCGATATGTCGAACGAGGATTGCCCTGTCAAACATCTCGCTGACACTTATAAGTATGGTAACAACTAACCACAATGAAGGGTGCAATTAAAAACAAATTTGGGAGATGTAATTTCTACGTTTAGGGGCCCTGAGGTTGGCAACGAACTGCGTAGTAGAAGTACTAGAGTGAGTTTAGAGGAACCTGTGAGTTGGATTTTTCCTTGCGAAGAAGTTGATTAAAGGTGGAGAGAGCTGACAGCATAAAAATCTGCCAGAGAAAGCGATATGAGCTTACCAACTGGTGATTTCCCAGCGGTGCAACATTCACGCCCAGAAGACACAACTGCCTGCTTCCTCAACACCTGCAAATATTGACATTCTATGCAGTACCTAGCAACTTAATATCATACCATAATGTTACACGTTTTGAGGTACCATACATTGAACACAGATTCTGTCTTTGAATGTCTCTGACGAACATAAAATGAAATGTCGGATAAAAGTCGACTGTCACGAGCATCTTTTAGAAATTTCTCCTATCGAGAGTACAGATTATATGGAAAATATTTCGCAAATTGCAATTATCTGGCGCAAACCTCTTACCGTTTTAATTCGTGAGTCATTACATGGCATAAGTCATTAATTTAACACCATTGAGACCAGAAGATCCGTGGTTCAAATCCCAGCTATGGTATTGAATTTTTCAGTCTGGCTCTATCCTTTCATAGTGCGTCCTACACACGGCTAGTGTGAAAGAACAATTAATTTCCATTAATTGTACCTAATAGTGGTCCGAACTATAAAGCCCGGGCCTTAAAGTACTTACAGCATAGTAAGTCGCCATTATGGTAGTAGTCTCGTGTATTTATGAGAACTCCTAAGTGGTTTACCGGGAAAAACATGAATCAGTTGGAGAGTTTAATGTCATGTCAGCACTTTGGCCATGGTAGCTCAATGGTTTAGAGCGGCTGCACGGAGACCTAAAGATCCGTGCTTCAAATCCCGGCTATGGCATTGAATTTTTCACTGTGGCACTGCCCTACTTTTATTATTCGCTTACTTCTGAAAACAGAAAACTCAAACTGGATATGTAAGATTATTGCATTACAAACGTCCGAAAACAGGCAGAGAGACTGAAAGATTCAATGTTACGGACCACTCAGTCCCCGACCGGCAGGTCTTAACCACTGAACTACCATGGTCACATGCGGCCACCTTGGTAGCGTAGAATGTAGCGTCTCTGTCTAACGCTAAAGGGGTCCCGAAATAAAACATTTTCCGATGTTTACCCTTATCCTGAAAGATGAGTGTCTGCTGACTCTAAGCTCTATAGACTCTGTACTCATTTGCACATCATTTCATTTGTGGTCCGATATGACTTAACGTTGGAGGATTTCCCTTATCCTGAAAGACGAATGTCTGGAAACTCTAAGCTCCATGTACCCTGTATTAATTTGAACATCATTTCATTCATCGTTCGATATGACTTAACGTTGGATGTTTTCTCTTATTCTAAAAGATGAATGTCTGGTAACTCGAAGCTCTACGTACCCTGTACTCATTAGAACATCATTTCATCCGTTGTTCGATATGACTTAACGTTGGAGGTTTTCTCTTATTCTACAAGAACAATATCTGGTAAGTCGAAGCTCCATGTACCCTGTACTCATTTGAACATCATTTCATTCATTGTTCGATATGACCTAACGTTGGAAGTTTTCTCTTATTCTAAAATATTAATATCTGTTAGCTCGAATCTCTATGTACCCTGTACTCATTTAAACAGCATTTCATTCATCGTTCGAAATGACTTAACGTTGGAGGTTTCCCTTAATCTGAAATATGAATGTCTGGTAACTCTAAGCTCTATGTACCCTGTACTCATTTGAACATCATTTCATTCATCCTAGGATATCACTTAACGTTGGAGGTTTTCTCTTATTCTAAAAGATTAATATCTGGTAACTCTAAGCTCTATGTACCCTTTACTCATTTGAACATCATTTCATTCATTGTTCGATACGACTTAACATTGGAGGTTTTGTCTTATTCTAAAAGATCAATATCTGGTAGTCGAAGCTCCATGTACCCTGTACTCATTTAAACATCATTTCATTCATCGTTCGAAATGACTTAACGTTGGAGGTTTTACCTTAAACTGAAAGATGAATGTATGGTAGTTCGAGGCTCTATGTACCCTGTACTCATTTGAACATCATTTCATTCATCGTCCGATATGATTTAACGTTGAAGGTTTTCCCTTATCCTGAAAGTTAATGTCCTCTAAGGCTAAGTTCTATGGGCCCCCCTTCTCATTTGAATTATTTGTGATAAAATTTTACTCCGGTATAGAAAATTAAATATTTTTTAAGAATGTCTGTGTGGCTCAGTTGCTTCCTCGATGGTCTGTTGCTGATATTGCACGGATTCAATAGTCTGTTAATAGCTTTAGAAATAATTCAAAATTATGTGTAAAATATAGTTGGAGACGAACCAGTCAGCCCCTCCAAACTCGTATACGCACGAAAACTCCATGTGAGCCGTGTCAGTCACTACAAACAGTGTTATCTGCAGTGTACCGCTAGAGGCTGTCGGTTACATCAAATCTAAGTTTGACTAAGCACCGTGTGAACTTTGAGAGATTAATTAAATCTAATTGTTCAGTTCTGAGTATTTCAATCAACGCAACAAAGGAACTATTAATTGCATATCTGAGTTTGTCCTTTGCCTGCCCAAAATGGGACACAGCTTTCCTTTCAGCACGTAATTGTTCATAATGTGTCAAGTCAGTGGAGCAACTAGTGCGTTTCAAACAAACAAAAATTTCCCTTATTGTACTCACGTGACTTTCACTACCTCTGTACAAACACTTATTGCTCTACCTACTACAAGATAAACAGTATCTTACTGTAGTTATAAGGAAATACACTAGACTTTAACTGATAGTCAAATGTTTTATATACATGACTTTCTCTACTCTTGTACAAACACTTATTGCTCTACCTACTACAAGATAAACATTATCTTATTGTAGTTACAAGGGAATACAGTAGACTTTAAGTGATAGTCACATGTTTTATATACATGACTTTCTCTACGCTTGTACAAACTCTTATTGCTCTATCTACTTCAAGATAAACATTATCTTATTGTAGTTACAAGGGAATACAGTAGACTTCAAGTGATAGTCAAATGTTTTATACAAATGACTTTCTCTAACCTTGTACAAACACTCATAGCTCTATCTACTTCATGATAAACACTATTTTATTCTACTTACAAGGTAATACAGTGGATTTTAAATGATAGTCAAATGTTTTATATACAAGACTTTCCCTCCTATTGTACAGACACATATTGCTCTATGAGCTCCAAGATGAATATTATGTTATTTTAGTTACAAGGGTAGACTTTAAGTGATAGTCAAGGGTTTTAAAACTGGTTGTCTTTGGAATGAAATTCTGATTTGTAAAATCATGAGATAAAAATGAATAAGCAATTTATATTTTAGAAGATTATGAACAGTTGATTATGACACCAAATTTTCGGAAATGATTATCACAGAAAAATATATTTGTCTGAAATTGTTATTCTTTATGTGTTATACATTGATCATTGATATTTTTATGCCTTTTTTGGTTTCCATGTCAAATAAAATATATAAACGCTTGTCACAAATCTTCTGGGAATATTCTCTGTGTCCTCTTCATTTTGGATAACTTTGTTTAACTGATTAATTTAAATTAGGTATGGTGTGCGTAGACTTATCCTTCTTCTAGATATTGCTTGTTATTCCTTTAAATGTTTCCGTACTTACGCTTTCCTGTAATAGCAAGTCGTTATTCAATCCTTTACCTCTAAGACTAACAAAGAGAACGTAATTACGAATACGTCACTTAGACAATCGCTTTTAAAACACCTGACTATCATTTAAAGTCTACTGTACTCCCTTGTAACTACAATAAGATAATGTTTATCTTGAAGTAGATGGAGCAATAAGTGTTTGTACAAGAGTAGAGAAAGTCATGTATATAAAACAAATGAAGATCACTTGAAGTCTACTGTATTCCTCTGTAACTACAATAAGATAATATTCATCTTAGAGTAGATAGAGCAATAAGTGTTTGTACAAAAGTAGAGAAAGTCAAGTATATAAAACATTTGACTATCACTTAAAGTCTGCTGTAATCCCTTGTAACTACAATAAGATTCGGTTCATCTTGGAGTACATAGAGGAATAAGTGTTTGTAAGCGTATTTGTTACATGAGTAGAGAGAGTTATATTTTGGTATTATTTTGTAAAATGCTAGGGAAGTACGCGAGTGTTTACTTTGGTAGCGCCGCCTGCAGGTTATTATTTATGTTTCTACGGATATTGCAGATGCATATTTATACAACAAGTTTTTCCCAGCAACTCGTTTCGCTTTATCTTGAAGGGAATTTATAAAGTAAGCACACGGGCGTATCGGGAGAGTTTTGTTCTTTTAGTTTGGCTATAAACTTCTTCCTAAGTATGTTTGCAGAGGTTCCCTATTCTGCTGCCTCCGGATATCTAAGCATCCATTTACCCTCAGGTGTTTCATAGACTGTGACGTCATAACAAACCTCAAACCTTTGAGTTATATGGTACAAAATGTATGTGTGTGTTGAGAGAGAGTCGTGTGAATTCATCTTTAATCTACGAGAGCTGTTAAAGATTAATCATTCTTTTACGGTCATAATTTTTCTCACTAAAATTCTAATTATATTCTATTAGATTAATGTGAATCAAACACGTTGTAGTTGTTTCATTGTTGGTGCTACTGGTTCCCGCCTGTAAGGACCAGGAAGGTTCAGACATGTTCAGTATCGCCTACCGCTGCAATGGAGGTAACACCCGAGGAACAATATGCGACTTCGAAATTCTGCTTTTGTCCCAACAAATCTTCAGTTGAGGCCTATATAATGTTACAGGAGGCCTATGGAGAGTTTATTCTTCCCTACAGCACAGCTCGAAGGTGGTTTAAAATGTTTAAAGAGGGGAGACAATCAATTTCAAAGGAAGGTGGAACCGGTGCTCCAGTTAATACTCTTACGGAAGAAAACATCAACACTGCTGCTGCCATTGTGAAAGAGGATTGACGAATTACCTTAAGATCACTTTCCGAAATACTGAACCTTTCATTGGGAGCCATCCACACATTGGTGACAGAAACATTACACATGAGACGTGTTTGTGCGCGATGGCTTCCACAACTGTTGACTTCGGAACGAAAGCACATTCGCATGCAGGTGTGCATGCAGTTAAAGTTGATGTTAGTGGAAGATCAGGAGTTTCTTTCAAACGTAATCACTTCCGATGAAACTTGGCTACATCATTTTGAACCTGAGAGCATACAGCAAAGCTCAGTGTGGAAATCTCCTTCATCACCAACCCCCAAAAAATCACAAGTGGCTACTTCTGTTGGATAATTTATGCTCATCTCAATCTTTGATATTCATGGTATGGTTTATCAGCATGTTGTACCTGCACACACATCAGTAACCGGACAATACTTCAGCAATGTCCTGAAAACATTTCGAGTCTATATTAGACGCAAAACACCACACTTCCGTGAAGCAGGCTGGATGCTGCAGCACGAAAATGCGCGGCAGCATATTGCCAATGTTCTTGATGAATATCTTGCAAAAATAAAGGTGAGGTACATCTCTCACCCTCCCTATAGTCCGGATTTAGCCCCATGTGACTTTTTTCTATTCCCTAACTTGAAGAAACGCCTTCCTGGGAGGCATTATCCAACATCAGAAGCAGTGGTGAAGGCTGCGGAGGCGATTTTAAAGGATCTCTCAAAAATGGTTTCCCGCATGTGTTTGACGATTGGCAGAAACGCTGGGACAAGTGCATCGCATTCAGTGGAGACTATTTTGAGAAGGACCATCAAAATTATGAGGATGAGTAAATGTACGTTGTCAAAAAAATAGTGATCATTCTTTATTGAACAGCCATCGTATGTTAATTTTTGGAGCACGTCGGTTGTGTGTCACGTGTTCACGTTCATGGCTATCGTTTATTGGTTGATTCTTAAATAGCCCAGGCCAGCGATAATAGCACACAATTGACTGTATTTAAAACAAAATGCATTAAACTATCTAACGTTATTAATTAAATTAGACTCACTGATGTTTGTTTAATAGGGCAAATAACACGACAGAGCACGCGTGTGTATTATTTTCATAATAATAATTCTGTCACATAATAGCAGCTTTTGTGTTCATGTGTGCATGTAATTGCAAATATGCTCAGTAAATATCATCAGCACCAACCATCTTTATATATGTTCTGTCCATGCTTCCCCTTTAACTGTTACTAATCCATAAACTTTTACATTAAAGTCATCGTTTTAAATATTTACCAGTATAGAGCACGAATGAACTGATCCACAGCTCATAGGATCTAATAAAAATGCAAGACATTGCTTCAGATTCTTTTTTTTTTTATTTTTCAACATGATCTCCTTGTAACTCTACACACTTCTCCCAGCGATGCTCCCATCTCTCTAACCCGTCCAAATAGTACTCGATGTTTTTCAATATAATCTTCCTATAACTCTACACACTTCTCCCAGCGATGCTCCCATCTCTCTAACCCGTCCAAATAGTACTCAGCGTTTTTCAACATGATCTCCTTGTAACTCTACACACTTCTCCCAGCGATGCTCCCATCTCTCTAACCCGTCCAAATAGTACTCGATGTTTTTCAACATAATCTTCCTATAACTCTACACACTTCTCTCAGCGATGCTCCCATCTCTCTAACCCGTCCAAATAGTACTCGTTTTTTTCAACATAATCTTCCTATAACTCTACACACTTCTCTCAGCGATGCTCCAATCTCTCTAACCCGTCCAAATAGTACTCGGCGTTTTTCAACATAATCTTCCTATAACTCTACACACTTCTCCCAGCGATGCTCTCATCTCTGTAACCCGTCCAAATAGTACTCGGCGTTTTTCAACATAATCTTCCTATAACTCTACACACTTCTCCCAGCGATGTTCTCATCTCTGTAACCCGTCCAAATAGTACTCGGCGTTTTTCAACATAATCTTCCTATAACTCTACACACTTCTCCCAGCGATGCTCTCATCTCTGTAACCCGTCCAAATAGTACTCGGCGTTTTTCAACATAGTCTCCTTGTAACTCTACACACTTCTCCCAGCGATGTTCTCATCTCTGTAACCCATCCAAATAGTACTCGGCGTTTTTCAACATAGTCTACTTGTAACTCTACACACTTCTCCCAGCGATGTTCCCATCTCTGTAAGCCGTCCAAATAGTACTCGGCGTTTTTCAACATAGTCTCCTTGTAACTCTACACACTTCTCCCAGCGATGTTCCCATCTCTGTATCCCGTCCAAATAGTACTCGGCGTTTTTCAACATAGTCTACTTGTAACTCTACACACTTCTCCCAGCGATGTTCCCATCTCTGTAAGCCGTCCAAATAGTACTCGGCGTTTTTCAACATAGTCTCCTTGTAACTCTACACACTTCTCCCAGCGATGCTCTCATCTCTGTAACCCGTCCAAATAGTACTCGGCGTTTTTCAACATAGTCTCCTTGTAACTCTACACACTTCTCCCAGCGATGCTCCCATCTCTGTAACCCATCCAAATAGTACTCGGCGTTTTTCAACATAGTCTCCTTGTAACTCTACACACTTCTCCCAGCGATGCTCACATCTCTGTAACCCGTCCAAATAGTACTCGGCGTTTTTCAACATAGTCTCCTTGTAACTCTACACACTTCTCCCAGCGATGCTCACATTTCTGTAACCCGTCCAAATAGTACTCGGCGTTTTTCAACATAGTCTCCTTGTAACTCTACACACTTCTCCCAGTGATGTTCCCATCCCTGTAACCCGTCCAAATAGTACTAAGCGTTTTTCAACATAGTCTCCTTGTAACTCTACACACTTCTCCCAGCGATGTTCTCATCTCTGTAACCCGTCCAAATAGTACTCGGCGTTTTTCAACATAGTCTCCTTGTAACTCTACACACTTCTCCCAGCGATGTTCTCATCTCTGTAACCCGTCCAAATAGTACTCGGCGTTTTACAACATAGTCTCCTTGTAACTCTACACACTTCTCCCAGCGATGCTCCCATCTCAGTAACACGTCCAAATAGTACTCGGCGTTTTTCAACATAGTCTCCTTGTAACTCTACACACTTCTCCCAGCGATGTTCTCATCTCTGTAACCCGTCCAAATAGTACTCGGCGTTTTTCAACATAGTCTCCTTGTAACTCTACACACTTCTCCCAGCGATGCTCCCATCTCAGTAACACGTCCAAATAGTACTCGGCGTTTTTCAACATAGTCTCCTTGTAACTCTACACACTTCTCCCAGCGATGTTCTCATCTCTGTAACCCGTCCAAATAGTACTCGGCGTTTTTCAACATAGTCTCCTTGTAACTCTACACACTTCTCCCAGTGATGCTCCCATCTCAGTAACACGTCCAAATAGTACTCGGCGTTTTTCAACATAGTCTCCTTGTAACTCTACACACTTCTCCCAGCGATGCTCCCATCTCAGTAACACGTCCAAATAGTACTCGGCGTTTTTCAACATAGTTTCCCTGTAACTCTACACACTTCTCCCAGCGATGTTCCCATCTCAGTAACACGTCCAAATAGTACTCGGCGTTTTTCAACATAGTTTCCTTGTCACTCTACACACTTCTCCCAGCGATGTTCCCATCTCAGTAACACGTCCAAACAGTACTCGGCGTTTTTCAACATAGTTTCCCTGTAACTCTACACACTTCTCCCAGCGATGTTCCCATCTCAGTAACACTTTCAAATAGTACTCGGCGTTTTTCAACATAGTCTCCTTGTAACTCTACACACTCCTCCCAGCGATGCTACCATCTCTGTAACCCGTCCAAATAGTACTCGGCGTTTTTCAACATAGCCTCCTTGTAACTCTACACACTTCTCCCAGCGATGTTCCCATCTCTGTAACCCGTCCAAATAGTACTCGGCGTTTTTCAACATAGTCTCCTTGTAACTCTACACACTTCTCCCAGCGATGTTCCCATCTCTGTAACCCGTCCAAATAGTACTCGGCGTTTTTCAACATAGTCTCCTTGTAACTCTACACACTTCTCCCAGCGATGCTCCCATCTCTGTAACCCGTCCAAATAGTACTCGGCGTTTTTCTCTCCAAAATAATTGTTTACGAAGGTGATATGCCTCTTCTTTAGACGAAAATCTCTGTTCTGTAAGCGCAATTTTCTGATGAGGGAACAAATAGAAGTCGCTTGGAGCTAGATCTGCTGAGTCAAGCAGTTCTATCCGTAATTCGTGGATTTTCGCAATTGCAACCGCTAAGGTGTGAGACGGTGCGTTTGTCTTGGTGAAACAGGATTTTCTTTTTCTGCAAATGTGTTCGTTTTTCCGCAGTTCTGCCTTCAGCTTGTCAAGTAATGATGCGTAGTATGCTCCTCTAATGGGTTTTCCTTCTTGAAGATGTTCGATTAAATAACTCCATGACTATTCCAAAAACAGTCGCTATCACTTTCGCAGTCGAAAAATACAATTGGTACCCTTTTTGGAGTCAGTTCCCCCTTTGCATCCCACTGTTTGGACTGTATTTTAGTTTCGGGCATATAATGGAGTATCCAAGTTTCATCTACAGAAATTAATGGTCGCCAAAACTCGGATTTATTGCACCTAAACTGCACCAACAGAGCTTTCGAAATGATCATTCCAACACCCTTTTTAGTCTGATGTGAGCATACGCGACACCCAACGGGTGCGGACAGCTTTCTCATGTCTATGTGTTGATTAAATAGCTGTCAAACACGTTCTTTTGACATGTTCATGGCCTCTGCTATCTCTCTTACTTTAATTCGGTGGTCATCTAGCACCACTTGGTGATCTTTGGCAATGTTTTCATCGGTAGTTGCAGTTTTGGAGGTCCCGAACATCCATCATCTCCCAAGCTCTTGGGTCACGTTTAAGTTCAGCTGCCCAAAATTTCACTGTGGTAAATGAAGGTACGGATTTCCCATACACAGAATCCAGCTCATCTTTGATTTGCGTAGGCGTATTGCCTTTCAGAAACAAATATTTAGTGACAGCTCTATACTCGAATTTTTCAATTTCCACAAAAGCACTCACATTAAGTCACTCCAAAGACTTTTACATAACAACTTGGCGTTCAAAATGGCTGAAACTTTGGTGAGTAACTATCAGTAGATGAGCAACGAAATGTACTAGCTTTTATTTACGAGTGCTGCCATCTTCATGTTGAGATCGAAAACTTTTCAGACCATACACAGAACATTTTTACTCACAATGTCGATATTTTTTGGAAGAAACATCACGTCTCTGTGCGTTGCTACTTTTAGTGGTTAGGAAGCAAACCAATATCAATTTATGCTTTGTTTACAAATGACAATGGCTGTTCAATATTATATCATGTGGCAATGTTTCTAAAGAAGGTGGCGTTGTTTTATTTATTGTGGTATAACTTGCTCGTGTAATTTTTGAACATTTACTACATTGTCATCGCCGGCCAGTGTCTGCAGTGCACCGATCATCTCAGGAGCATGTACCTAGCTACAATGGAAAGGCATCCATCAGCACATTACGTACGCTACACAGACAGACACAATACACACGTTATCGCCGCGTGAGTTGCTACTCATTTGGTTTATTACCATCATTATTTAGACCGCTACGTCAAAACGTGACATAGCTTTAAAACTAACTCTCATGATGCAGCTATTTAACCCTGTGTGCTAACTGAAGAGCTCTTTCTGGATATCAACTCTAAAGCACCTTCTAATATCAATTCATTAGTTAGTAAAATCTGAAACAACATTTTCGTATTTAGTCTTCTTTCAAAATATCGTGTAGTACAAAGCAGTTTCCTTATTACTGAGAATGTAGTCAACTAACAGTAAAATCAAATCAGATCTCATTAGTGAAGTAAGGTGCATTGACAGTGGAGACTAAATTAGTGAAAAGAAGTGAGAACTTTGTGAACTGACAGGAAAATGCACCTGAGTTACATTAGTGAAGTGACAGTGACAACTATGTGAAGTGAAGCAAAATCTAACAGCATCTCTTAATGAAGTGACAGTGACAACTTAGTAAAGTGAAGAAATATTGAACTAGACCTCATTACTGAAGTGACAGTGAGATCTTTGTGAAGTGAAGAAAAATTGAAGTGGTTCTCATCAGTGAAGTGACAGTGACAATTAAATGAAGTGAAGAAATATCGAACTGAATCTCATTAGTGAAGTGATAGTGACAACTCAATGGAGTGAAGAAAAATTGAACTGGTTCTCATTAGTGAAGTGACAGACACAACTTAGTGTAATGAAGAAAAATTTTCCTAGGTCTCGTTAGTGAAATGACAGTGACAACTTAGTGTAGTGAAGCAAAATTGAACTGGATCACATCAGTGAAGTGGCAGTAGCAACTCAATGAAGTGAAGAAAAACCGAACTGAATCGCATTAGTCATGTGGCAGTGACAACTCAATGAAGTGAAGAAAAGTCGAACTGAATCTCATTAGTGAAATGACAGTGACAACTCAATGAAGTGAGGAAACATCGAACTGAATCTCATTAGTGAAGTGATACTGACAACTCAATGGAGTGACGAAAAACCGAACTGAATCTCATTAGTTAAGTGACAGTGACAACTTAATGAAGTGAAGCAAAATTGAACTGGTTCTCATTAGTGAAGTGACAGAGGCAACTTAGTGTAGTGAAGCAAAATTTTCCTGGGTCTCGTTAGTGAAATGACAGTGACAACTTAGTGTAGTGAAGCAAAATTTAACTGGATCTCATCAGTGAAGTGGCAGTAGCAACTCAATGAAGTGAAGAAAAACCGGTCTGGATCTCATTAGTCATGTGACAGTGACAACTCAATGAAGTGAAAAAAAATCGAAGTGGATCAATTAGTGAAGTGACAGTGACAACTCAGTGAAGTGGAGAAAAATCGAAGTGGATCAATTAGTGAAGTGACAGTGACAACTCAGTGAAGTGGAGCAAAATCGGACTGCATGCCTTGATGAAGTGACAGTGATCAGTCTTGGGAGGCACCAGTCCTTCCGAAATCAAACGTATCCAGACATTTCAAAAAAAGTATTATGAATCTCAAAAAGTGCAGCATGATTTGTCAGATATAGTCAACTACATAGAGAAACTGGAATCAGCACCATTCAACAGTCAATTTCTTCACAAGCCGAAAAGTTCTACAGCAACCCAAAGCACGTCTCAGGAGCCATTCACTGTTCCTTTGGCAGAAAATCCAGCTTCCCAACCCGCACCAGCCGTCGCCTACCACTGGTTCAGCTCTCACTACAAGATCTTTTGTAATGCTTAAAACAATAATGTACCTATTTATAGGGGACCCAATTGGGCTTTCCTCATTTCATTGTTATTCATTGTATAATGTATGTGAATAATTTCTATGATCAATGATCTGTAGAGCGCAGATGCGCTGATCGATCAATAAATGTGTTAAAAGAGTGACAGTGATAACTCAGTGAAGTAAGAAAAATCGAACTGCATCTCTTAGTGAAGTGACAGTGGCAACTCAATGAAGTGAAGAAAAATCGAAGTGGATCTCATTAGTGAAGCGACAGTGACAACTCAATGAAGTGAAGCAACATCAAACTGGATCTCTTAATGAAGTGACAGTGATAACTCAGTGAAATGAAGTAAATCGAACTGCATTTCATTAGAGAAGTAATAGTGGGTTCTTTATACAGTGACAGGGAAAGTAGAACTTGATTGCATTATAGAAGTGAGGTTGAAAAGTTGTTATAAGATTTAGAACCATACTGTGCCCCACCTGGGCAGACATTTGGATGTAAGTGTGCCCTGCAGTGATGTACGATGTTCTTGACGCTCAAGTTTTTCAGAGCTGCAAGGCTGCCAACTTAGGATCCACCCTCCGGAACTGCGGTTTAACTTGCAAAGGGGTGAGGATTGGCAATAGCCTCATTTTCTCTCTCAACTCTTATTGAAAATACAAGAAGTTTATTTTCCAATTCCTTTCGGGCAAAAAAAAGCGAAGCAAAATAAAGAAAAGAATATCGGGAGAAGGGAGAAGTTTGATCTCGTTGTTGTAAAAAGAACCGCTTGAGGGGAACTTTTATTTACGGAGTGGCGCAAAATTTAATTTCAGGGCCTTGTTATAAAGTCGAACGATATATCGATAGTTCAGACGACATTCCCGGGTTTATTTACCACGGTAGCCGCCCACTCTGACTTTGGTTTGGCTCGTGCTGTTCCCCTGGTCGATAGGCCTCACCATAATTTGAAGAAATATCCACAACGTATCCAGTAGCCTTTCGAAAAATGACAATCCGTTTTAAAAATTCAAGGAATATTTTACTATAATTGTAAATATTAGTTTTAAACAATTTCTATAACTACAATTAATTTAATTCAACAACTCATTCGCTCTAGGTGTAGCATTATGGATGGTCATAACTTTACAGATGCATTCCATACAAACAAAGATGGAGTAGCGATGAAATATATTTAAAAATGTAAACTAATATGGTTAATGTTATAATGAAAACATTTGTTTGAGTAAACTGTGATAAGTAATAGAATCAAATGGAGAACTTAACTTTTTTGTAATGGCGGTGAACCTCAAAAGAAATATTTCTTATAAGATCTGGATATCGCGTTGTGGCGAGGTTCGTTGGTATCGATGAAACTGTCAATATATGTTCAATAAAATCAAATAAACAACAATCAGAATTGAATTTGATGTAGAGATTATGATATTTATTTTCAAATATATTTGTTTAAATATTAAATACAGTAAAACCCGAAATTACGCTCTGGCTCAAAGGTCAAATAAGGGATATGATTTAGTGATTGTTTATAAAGCCTTTTTCTATTAACACAGTTTAATAGTAAATGTAAAATAATCCAGTATATCCTACAGAAACTTGTAATAGACACGTTGCTGTGAAGAAACGACATAAGAAAACTTGCACTTAGAACAAATGATAGTTATTAGAATGAGTGGGATAAAGTAAACAAAATCCACTCGTTTCTATGGTAACGGGTGGGGTAAAATATATAAATAAATGGTTGAAACCTACAAATTTTCTATAACCTTTCAACAGCAACACCAAAGATTTTTATTTTTCAACTATAGCGCTCAGGTCTTACGAGGCGTCCTGTTGCCACATACACCTTAAAGTCTGTCTAGTGAACGCGAGTGCAGTTGCCTCACAAAGGAACCTGACCCCACCGCCCACTAATGACCGTCATAAATCTATCTCCACACTTCAGAAATGGAACACTGTCGTTTAGGACCAATAGCAACCCTGTTTTCTGGAAAAGGCAGTTGCATGTTTACTCCACGTGGAGTCTCAGTTGCCAAAGTTCCAACCTCCAGTTGATCTGTTTCATTACGTGCAGAAATTTATTGCGTCACGATGTGGAGACCGTGGGAGGGAAACGCAGTGGTAAATACAAATGAAGTAGTGGATTACTTTCAGTAACGTGAATACAGTAGTGTGAATGAATTGGAAAGTGTTGCTGGGCCGAGTTATATTACTAGAGAAGCCTCAAGTAAACAAAGTTATAACGGGAACTGTTTCTAAGCAAATTAAAGCGCTTGTTTTGAACACATATAAATATGTGGTGAAAAATAATCTTTGTAAGGGGTCAGGCAATAAACCTGATAAATTCTGGGTATTCACAGAAATACAGTTAGAAATATTGTGACGGAAGGAATACCAAAGATGCCGATCAAGTGTGAAAACAAAAGGAAACGTTTCTCTAAAGTTTCGATAATTTTACATGCGGTTTAATTTGCCGAGAAATTTATAGATTCTATTCATTCCACCTTAGATGAATTGGTTGTACATTTGTGATTCTCCTCATGGGCACTTTAATTTGCGCGGCCTCCTAAAGCAGCTGGGTTTCCAGTACCGCAGTTTGAATAAGATAAGGGTTATATTGGAATTCATGTGGTGTGTGTATGTGTGTGTGTTCCCATAAGGGACCCCGTAGGGGAAGGGATCCGTCCCTTTTAGCTGCCAAAGTGCGGGCGCTACGGACCCCTAGCACTCGTGGTACCTCTGACGTTACTAGAGGAACCTCGGGCCGAACATAACGAGCCCCTCCCGCATGGGAGTTGTTCGGATTGGGTTGGTCTCGAGGGGGCAGTGGTTCCCGCCACCCACGGGCAATTGGGTACCTCCGGCCAGGTCGCCAGGGCCGCCCGGAGGGGGCAGAGGGTTGTCCTATAAGTCCCGGGGACTAGCCTGCAGAGCTAGTAGCTGGTGAGCTAGACACTGGCGGCCCTACCAAGGTTATTTGGTAGCTGGTTCATTAAGGACTGGCGCGTATGTGGCGTATCCACATCCGTCCTGTTTGCCGTAAGGCAGACGGGGGGGCAGCTTATAAAACAGGTGCTGTCCTAATGGAAATAACAGATGAGGCCCGGGTTCCCGGTCCTACGGGGCTGGGGCTTATGGGAAGTAGACCTCGGCACTAATGTTCCCATAAGGGAGGGGATCCGTCCGCTTCAGCTGCCGTGGTGCGGGCGCTGCGGACCTAAGCACTCGCGGTACCTCTGACGTTACTAGAGGAACCTCGAGCCGAACATTCGAGTGCCTTTCTCTGGGAGCTTTACGGATTGGGTTGGTCTCGAGGGGGCAGTGTGTTTCCGACACCCAAGGGTAATTGGGTACCTCCGGTCAGGATACGGCCGCCCGGAGGGGATAGAGGGTTGCCTAATAGCTCCCGGGTACTAGCCTGCGGAGCTAGTAGCTGGTGTGCTAGATCACCGGCGGCCCTACCAAGGTTATTTGGTGGCCGGTCCATTTTGGATGGGCGTGTAAGTGGCGTATCCACTTCCGTCCTACCTGCCGTGTGCAGCGGGGGGGGGGGGTAGTTTATAAAATAGGTACTGTCCTACAGTAAAGAACCCGTGAGACCCGGGTTCTGGTCCTACCGGTCCAGAACTAATGGGAGTAGAATCTCTGACTTGTGTGTGTGTGTGTGTGTGTGTGTGTATGTGTGAGTGTGTGTCAAAGCTAAGGAAGTTTCGCAGTAATGGACATTTTAGACGAAACCTCGTACCATACCCATGACGTATCCAGAAAAGTTGCAACTTTGCAGAAAAGGAATGGGAGAAGAAGGGCCGGGGTTGTAAAACGATTATAAGGGTTCGTCAAAGCAGGCGGCCAAACTGCACACGCGTTAACTAAACTTACGCACAATCAACCACGGCAGCGACCGGTCTGCCCGATTGATATTTTATTGTAAATGATACATCATTAATACGGAACTATCTACTACACTGCTATTAAATTCTATTTTAAGAGATTCAATTTTTGAGTGCATGCATTTTAATATTTACTCCTTTTACTTGTTACTTTAGTAGTTTAAAATAAGATTTTGCAGACAAAAATATCTATTACAACAAAATAAATGGAGGCATGCAATGACAAATGCTTTAAATATGCCTTCAATTTTTTGGTTACTTTTATGTTTCTTCTCTGTCATCTGATAAGGGTTCAATTCCTTCCATATAATTCCAGTGTATACCCAATCTACAATTTTCACTGATTTTTAAACCGAATAATAGTGAGATACAGATACGGAGCGTAATCACGGGGTTTTACTGTATAAATATGGAACATGTCGTGCTAGAAGTATAACGCCTTTGGTCGTTTGAGGTTCAGTGATGCTGCTGCTGCATATGTAGGAGCAGCAGATGCAATAACCACCACGTGTCGAGAGGATATATTTATAACCAGAGTTTAACGTCCTCGTAGACGTCGCTTTCTCTACCCTCCTCATAAAAAAGTTGTACTTTCTCTACTACCTAGAGTAAATATGCACGAACCAGAAAATTCAGTAATGAAATTTCACGGAAATACCTCGTTTCATATGCCTCCAGCCCAAGAATCATTCTCTATCTCTCTCTGATTTCGCTCTCTCTGTCATTCTATCTATAAACTGAATACTAAGAAAAATTAAATTAAACCTGATGCTTACGTATCTCCAAATAATGTGTTACGAACCCTTTCCAAAAAATACCTTACTTTAAAAAAAATATATTAATATGAACCATTTTTCAAACCCTTCGATTTTCTTACAAATAACCCTAACCTAACATATGCTTATATCCTCTAATTTCTGAGTGACATTGGTATAACTGGTAAACTGCAAGAGATAGACAATATATTCCTAAGCAACTTATGTAAAATATAATATTTTCTGCAAATAATCACTTCCGAGATATTCCTTGTAATATATCAGAACTTTCCAGTACTTCTCAAACAGCAAGCAAATATTATTTTTTTACCACTTGACATTTAAGGGGATGTAATTACAATGACATCACCTAGATCATTTGACTATCATTTACAGTGTTATGTATTCCCTTGTAACTGTAATAAGATAATGTTTATCTTGAAGTATACAGAGCAACAAGTGTTTGTACAAGAGTAGAGAGAGTCATGTATATAAAACAATTGACTGTCGCTTCAAGTCTCCTGTATATACCTTGTAAATACAATAACATAATGTTTATATTGAAGTAGGTAGATCAATAAGTATTTTACAAGAGTAGAAAAAGCCATGTATATAAAAATTTGACTGCCAATTAAAGTCTACTGTATTTCCTTGTAACTACAATAAGATAATGTTGATCTTGAACTAGGTAGAGCAATAAGTGTTTGTACAAGAGTACAGAAAGTCATGTATATAAAACATTTGACCATCACTTAAAGTTTACTGTATTCCCTTGTAACTACAATAAGATAATATTTATCTTTAGCTAGAGAGAGCAATAAGTTTTGTACAAGAGTAGATACAGTCATGTATATAAAACATTGATTATCACTTAAAGTCTACTGTATTCCCTTGTAAATATAATAACATAATAGATAGAGTTAACATGAAAAATTCAATGCCATGGACGGGATTTGAACCACGGATCTCCTGGTTTCC
This sequence comes from Mantis religiosa, assembly GCA_030765055.1. Lineage (NCBI taxonomy): Eukaryota > Metazoa > Arthropoda > Insecta > Mantodea > Mantidae > Mantis > Mantis religiosa. Next base: position 248,352,400 of record CM060947.1, on the reverse strand, counting down.
GTCCAATCGCTCTTAACCTTTGAGCTACCATGACCAACGTGCCGTCCTGACGTTAAATTCTCCAGTTGACTCGTATATTTTCCCGGTAGACCACTAGGGGCTCTCGCATTCGAGATGCACCGTTTGTGGCGACTTAATATCGTAACTACTTGAGTCCCAGGCTTCATCATTTAACTTTTATTATTTTAGTTAATTGATGGAAACTAATCATTTCTCCGCACTAGCCGTATATGGCCCTTGAATTTTTCATGTTACCTCTATATATCAAAAACCTTAGCCTATATACGGCTAGTGTGGAGAAATGATTAATTTCCATCAATTAACTAAAATAACATAATGTTTACTTTGAGGTAGATAGATCAATAAGTATTTTACAAAAGTAAAGAAAGCCATGTATATAAAAATTTGACTATCACTTAAATTCTACTGTATTCCCTTGTAACTACAATAAGATAATGTTGGTCTTGAAATATATAGAGCAATAAGTGTTTGTACAAGAGTGGAGAAAGTCATGTATATAAAACAGTTCACTATCCCTTAAAGTCTACTATATTCCCTTGTAACTAAAATAAGATAATGTTTGTATTGAAGTAGATAGAGCAACAAGTGTTTGTACAAGAGTAAAGTAAGTCAGAATATTTACTGTTATGTAAAAGAGCCCCCACCCCTCCGCGGTAAATTATATTCTAGTTCAACCAAAAAAAAGTTAGTAATGTGTTATATAGTTTCAGTGAGTGTATCATTTTGAGATTCTTATTGCAAATATAATTTAAATAAAGCCTATCGTATAATTTTTAGAGTAGAAATATATGAATTGCTAATAGCTAGTTCACATCACACTTTTTCTCTTCGGATAAAGCTAGCATAAGAACTCAAGTGGGACGTTTCCATGGAAAGAAGCCGATTCACCAGTAACCTGTTGAACCTTGGAATTTCCATAAGAACGTCTGCGATGTCATTGTTTCTCGGAAGGAACTGTGCATCTCGTTGCTGAAACTGTCGAAGTGTTCGGCTACTGGCCACAAGGACGATAAAAGGAAGTCCATGCCACAGAAATAGAATGTATTGAAAAGAAACTTTAAACAAAAGGAAAAGCCATTACAGGAAAGTACTATGCCTCATTACTTGACCAGGGGAAGGCAGAAATTGTGGGAAAACGGACACATATGCAGAAAAAAAGGAATATCCTGTTGCACCAAGACAGCGCACTGACTCACACCTCAGCGGTTGCAATGGCTGAAATCCACGAATTACGGTTTGAACTGCTTGAATCATTAGATCTAGCGACAAGCAACCTCTTTTTGTTCTCTTATCTGAAAATTGCGCTCAGAGGACAGAGATTTTCGTGAAATGAAGAGGCAGTCGCTTTCGTGGACAATTATATTGCAAACAAAAACGCCGAGTACTATTTGGACGTGTTACAGGGATGGGAGCCTTACTGGGAGAAGTATGTAAAGTTACAAGGAGACTATGTTGAAAAACGCCGAGTACTATTTGGACGTGTTACAGAGATGGGAACATCACTGGGAGAAGTATGTAAAGTTACAAGGAGACTATGTTGAAACAAGCCGAGTGCTATTTGGACGGGTTACAGAGATGGGAACATCACTGGGAGAAGTATGTAGAGTTACAAGGAGACTATGTTGAAAAACGCAGAGTACTATTTGGACGTGTTACAGAGATGGGAGCATCACTGGGAGAAGTATGTAGAGTTACAAGGAGACTATGTTGAAAAACGCAGAGTACTATTTGGACGTGTTACAGAGATGGGAGCATCACTGGGAGAAGTATGTAGGGTTACAAGGAGACTATGTTGAAAAACGCCGAGTACTATTTGGACGTGTTACAGAGATGGGAACATCACTGGGAAAGTATGTAGAGTTACAAGGAGACTATGTTGAAAAACGTCCAGTACTATTTGGACGGGTTACAGAGATGGGAGCATCGCTGGGAGGAGCGTGTAGAGTTACACGTAAACTATGTTGAAAAACGCTGAGTACTATTTGTACGGGTTACAGAGATGGGAGCATCGCTGGGAGGAGCGTGTAGAGTTACACGTAGACTATGTTGAAAAACGTCTAGTACTATTTGGACGGGTTACAGAGATGGGAGCATCGCTGGGAGGAGCGTGTAGAGTTACACGTAGACTATGTTGAAAAACGTCTAGTACTATTTGGACGGGTTACAGAGATGGGAACATCACTGGGAAAGTATGTAGAGTTACAAGGAGACTATGTTGAAAAACGTCTAGTACTATTTGGACGGGTTACAGAGATACGAACATCACTGGGAAAGTATGTAGAGTTACAAGGAGACTATGTTGAAAAACGTCTAGTACTATTTGGACGGGTTACAGAGATGGGAGCATCGCTGGGAGAAGTGTGTAGAGTTACACGTAGACTATGTTGAAAAACGCCGAGTACTATTTGGACGGGTTACAGAGATGAGAACATCGCTGGGAGAAGTGTGTAGAGTTACAAGGAGACTATGTTGAAAAACGCCTAGTACTATTTGGACCTGTATGAGAGATGGGAACATCGCTGGGAGAATTGTGTAGAGTTACAAGTAGACTATGTTGAAAAACGCCGAGTACTATTTGGACGTGTTACAGAGATGGGAGCATCGCTGGGAGAAGTGTGTAAAGTTACAAGGAGACTATGTTGAAAAACGCCGAGTACTATTTGGACGGGTTACAGGGATGGGAGCATCGCTGGGAGAAGTGTGTAGAGTTACAAGGAGACTATGTTGAAAAAACAAATTAAAAAAACATCTGAAAGAATGTCTTGTATCTTTATTAGGGCGGAAGGTTTTCAGACCACCCTCGAATAGTGTAAAAAGGTGTGTGTGTGTGTGTGTGTAGTTTACAATGTCCCTTAATATATTACCAAAATTGAAGATACTTTCTGGCAGAGATGTACGTTAAAATCCTATCTCTATTTAAGTTACGCAATGTAATGTCACGTATCTGTAAACTTATGTACAATCTGATACAGTACATGAAGATTTGCATGCGATATACATGTGTGACCTCACTGCAGATGGCAGCACACTGTCTGATGTTATCATAGTCAAGCACACAGTTACATGACACTCTGCGGCCATTCTCAGATAAGCAAATGCACGTGGCATGTACAACTGCGGTCTCCAAGCAACAGTGGACCAAGTCTCGACGGTTGCCAAAACAAACCAGCTGTTCATGGAAAAGTCAATTTACATATATTATTTATCACGAGATAGTCTTAAACACCAGCTGTTTTAGTAAAAATCTGTATACATTTTGTCGCTAAATACACATAAAATAAAACAAGAAAACAGTTATTTATTTCATTGGTGTAGAAGCAGTTCATTAAAATCTTTTTTATTTCTTATGTTGAACTTGAATGATTTTCATTTTTTACCTGACAGACCTTCGGTTACAGGTTTTTCATTTTGGTTCAGTGGACACCAAAACGTATTTCCTGTTATTTTATGTTTTTATCTTAAGCTTTCTCTTCACTTAATTAGTGCACTATTACATTCAATATCGAGTTTAGAGGCTCAATCAAACAAATAAAGAACATTCCCTGCTTCCCCCAGATTACATGGTCAATTTTTAGAAATATTTGATGTACTTATAAACAATTTTGTAATAAATGCATTTTCATGACAAATGAAATGTTGAATTTTCTGGAGTTTTGATACTTCAGAAGCAACCTTATATATTAATCTTAATTCCGCTGAAGAACATGTACTGTCAAAACACAGAAGTCATTTTAAATAAATTCTTGGGATATATTTATCCATTGCTATTTTAAAATTAGGTCGTCATATGGTTTTTCCTCGGACTGTATGTAATACTAAGACCGCCATTTAATGTTCAGTTATTAAACATTTGCCTGTCTCAATAACGCAATGTGTACATCTATTTGTGTAAATGTCGCGAGGTATTGATTTGCTGCTGCGTAGACGAACGCCCAGAGAGAGAGAGAGAGAGAGTGAGTGAGAGAGCGAGAGAGAAAGGGGAGTGAAAGAGACAGATAGTGCCCAAGCCACGCCTACGGAGCCGATGAGCGCTTGGCACTTGTCGAGAGAGAACAAAAGAGGGATAAAGAGATAGAGATGGTTCCATGGTATTCTCGCTACGCCACGAAAGATCGTGTAGCTTCGGCAACTTTCGAGAAACGATGTTTCCTCGCAGCTAGTCGGATAGCTCAGTGGTTTAGCGGAGCTGCTAGTCAATTGTTTACGGACTCGTGAATTGAGTGTGCAGCGGTGTGGACGTGTGACAGACCACCGTGAAGGTTGAGTTTGTGTATGTTACTTAATTCTGCTGCTAAGGGCTGTACAAATTGTCTTTCTACGGAAATTGTAACTAATACTATGGAGTATTTTAAATTTATGAAAACTAGACTTTTAATTTTACGAACCCATAAAGTCACATTGATGGGAAATCCCAACTAGATGGAAAATAGACATTTTTGTTACCCTTTTTCCGCAGTAAAAAGCCATATATAGTAGTGAAAGTCATGGGAGATAGCAAATAAATATGTTTGTTTGCCGTATCTTCATTCACAGTAGCTCAAATCTTTGCCAGTAACTTGTAGTTTTAGTACCTAATCTCTCCAACGCACATACAACTTTACCCCTTACATGGAGCTACACGACGACTATGTATACAAATACACAACTTCAACATGTCTCTTTAATATTTCTTTATGTCTCTTTAGTACCTATCAACTTGTACTGCTAGTAATATCTCTGCCGTATATACAGGTTTATCTCTTACACGGCGATACACGTCGACTATGTATACAAATACACAACTTCAACATGTCTCTTTAATGTTTCTTTATGTCTCTTTAGTACATATCAACTTGTACTGCTAGTAATATCTCTGACTTATATACAGGTTTATCTCTTACACGGAGCTACACGTCGACTATGTATACAAATACACAACTTCAACATGTCTCTTTAATATTTCTTTATGTCTCTTTAGTACATATCAACTTGTACTGCTAGTAATATCTCTGCCGTATATACAGGTTTATCTCTTACTCGGAGTTACACGTCGACTATGTATACAAATACACAACTTCAACACGCCTCTTTAATGTTTCTTTATGTCTCTTTAGTACGTATCAACTTGTAATGCTAGTAATATCTCTGACGTATATACAGGTTTATCTCTTACACAGAGCTACACGACGACTATGTATACAAATACACAACTTCAACACATCTCTTTAATGTTTCTTTATATCTCTTTAGTACTTATCAACGTGTACTGCAAGTAATATCTCTGGCGTATATACAGGTTTATCTCTTACATGGAGCTACACGTTGACTATGTATACAAATACACAACTTCAACATGCCTCTTTAATGTTTCTTTATGTCTCTTTAGTACGTATCACTTGTACTGCTAGTAATATCTCTGACGTATATACAGGTTTCTCTCTTACATGGAGCTACATGTCGACTATGCATACAAATACACAACTTCAACACGTCTCTTTAATGTTTCTTTATATCTCTTTAGTACGTATCAACTTGTACTGCAAGTAATATCTCTGACGTATATACAGGTTTACTTCTTACACGGAGCTGCACGTCGACTATGTATACAAATACACAACTTCAACACGCCTCTTTAATGTTTCTTTATATCTCTTTAGTACATATCAACTTGTACTGCTAGTAATCTCTCTGACGTATATACAGGTTTATCTCTTACACAGAGCTACATGTCGACTATGTATACAAATACACAACTTCAACACGTCTCTTTAATGTTTCTTTATGCCTCTTTAGTACGTATCAACTTGTACTGCTAGTAATATCTCTGACGTATATACAGGTTTATCTCTTACACGGAGCTACACGTCGACTATGTATACAAATACACAACTTCAACACGTCTCTTTAATCTTCCTTTATATATCTTTAACAACTTGCTCTGTTAGTAGTGTTTCTGCTGTCTATACAAGTTAACCACTTACACGGAGCTATACGCTAACTGAACCAGTAACACGGATGTTCGATCGTGAATTTTTTCACTGCCTGCCGACTCCTCATTAGGGAGTTTGCAACGTACCACACTTCTATGCTCAACTTACTAACCGACTGATTCGTCAACTGTTTCCGTGGGCCAATTTCTAACCAAGGAGCTGTACTGGTCGACTTAATGCAAAGTACGAAATGCACACATAACCTCTAAACATCACAACTATACCCTGCCATACCTCACATCGCTCTTATATGCCCTACCAACTAGCAAGAAGCTTCTAGGAAAGAAAACCTGTCAAATTCTAGCTTGGTAACATCAGTTGGTGGCTCTCCTTAAGTGCGTGTTCCCCTGCCCCACTCTCATAGCACACCTGGGTGGTTTTGAGGCCATGACCTAGGGATGGCCTAACCAGGAGAAATGTCTTGAGAGTTTATCACACAGAAACAAAGATGTGGGAGCTGATTTAGCCCTAGAATCACTATGACAACCAGAAGTTGCTCTGTAATAAATAAATCTCTGACCTTGCAGAGTGGACATCCAGGGATTACTTTTTAATTTAAATCGTGTTATTGCGACTCAGCGAACTTCTGCTGTAATTAAATGTTGACAAAGCAGTGTTTGGCGTGAAACGTACCACTTCTGATTAAAACAAAATAGCAAGCAATAATCTTGTTTCCTTTATCGCTGTATCGCTCTTGTACATAAATTCCTTTATACCTTCTCATTGAATCGCTGAGATTCATATGGAAGTGCGTGTATTGTGACTACACGAATAAAAAAAATAATTAAGAAAAAAATAACAATTTTTAAGAAAGGGAATAATATTTAAGCGAAGTGCAGGTTTAACCCAAGAACTTGGATGAATACTAAAGCCAGGATTGTCACATCGAACGATGAATGGAATAGAATGAATGTGCAGTGTTTAATGCCCGCTTTTACTACATACGGCAACGCAGGCGGTGACTGATGATATATGAGATGAAGATGCAGCTGCTGTTAAATGAGATGGTGGGCGAAACGAGAGAATCCCGGAGAAAACCCGCCCCAGCGCCGTGTTGTCCACCACATATCTCTCTTTGTAGTCGCGTGGGATCGAACTTGGGCCGCCTTGGTGAGAGGCAATCGATATAACCGCTCGTGCATGGTGCGACCGAAATAATGCTGAAATGAGTACAGGGTACACAGAACTTAGCGTTACCAGACATTCATCTTTCAGAATAAGGGAAAACACCGGAAAAAATACCTTGTCATTCAGACCAAGTTTAGAACTCGGGACCTCTTGAATGCCACGCTACCACCACTCTACAAAGGCATGAATTTTTATACTGTGACCTTGTGAATTCGTAGAATTATAAGTCTTGTTTGCGGAAATTTAAAATGCTCTTCATTGCAGTATTAAGACGCTTTGTACACCCCTTACAGCAGTAAAAATGACGTGACGTACAAAACAGCCGCCTTCTAGGTCGTCTCTTTACTCCCGCAACACAGATAGAAAAAAAACTCACACATTGCAAAACTAAATGAACAACTGACTACGCTTTAACACTTTGCGGGCTTTTTGTACCTCCAGCCATTGTTATATAACGTAATCGATCGTTTGATAACAATCGCGCTGCAGTGAAAGAAAGAGGGAACTATCTCTGTATCTTTCTCTCTCTCGGCAAGTGTTCAGTGCTGCGCGGCACTATCTATTTCTGGCTTTGCAGCGGCTCCAACCAACAATGCGATCAGCGACAGTATTTAAGTTCAGTCAATATCTTTTAAAGATATAACCGATAAGCACTTCTTAAATTTCTGTTAGTTGCAACAACAGCAATAATAATAATAATAATAATAATAATAATAATAATAATAATAATAATAATAATAATAATAATAATAATAATAATAATAATAATAATAATAATAATAATAATAATAATAATAATAATAATAATAATAATAATAATAATAATAATAATAATAATAATAATAATAATAATAATAATAATAATAATAATAATAATAATAATAATAATAATAATAATAATAATAATAATAATAATAATAATAATAATAATAATAATAATAATAATAATAATAATAATAATAATAATAATAATAATAATAATAATAATAATAATAATAATAATAATAATAATAATAATAATAATAATAATAATAATAATAATAATAATAATAATAATAATAATAATAATAATAATAATAATAATAATAATAATAATAATAATAATAATAATAATAATAATAATAATAATAATAATAATAATAATAATAATAATAATAATAATAATAATAATAATAATAATAATAATAATAATAATAATAATAGTAGTAGTAGTAGCAGTAGTAGTAATAGTAATAATAATAATAATAATAATAATAATAATAATAATAATAATAATAATAATAATAATAATAATAATAATAATGATAATAATAATAATAATAATAATAATAATAATAATAATAATAATAATAATAATAATAATAATAATAATAATAATAATAATAATAATAATAATAATAATAATAATAATAATAATAATAATAATAATAATAATAATAATAATAATAATAATAATAATAATAATAATAATAATAATAATAATAATAATAATAATAATAATAATAATAATAATAATAATAATAATAATAATAATAATAATAATAATAATAATAATAATAATAATAATAATAATAATAATAATAATAATAATAATAATAATAATAATAATAATAATAATAATAATAATAATAATAATAATAATAATAATAATAATAATAATAATAATAATAATAATAATAATAATAATAATAATAATAATAATAATAATAATAATAATAATAATAATAATAATAATAATAATAATAATAATAATAATAATAATAATAATAATAATAATAATAATAATAATAATAATAATAATAATAACATCAATTAATTAATTAATAATAATAAGTACATTAATTTGGAGCTACATATTCATCCCCGATAGTCACCAGACTGTGTCTATAAAGTCTGTATTTTGTGTTTTGACTCTATTTACTGCCATATATATTTGTTCTGCTGTTTGTTTAATAACTGTCAAACATTCATTCCTTTATCGTGGACCTAATATTCAGCACTTTTTGCGTGCAGTGTTTAGCAGTGTTCACTCAGCAGAAATTAATTTGAAAGATATCTGATCAAATTGTGAGTAATGCTGTCAAAGTTGGCAGCTACGACACAGTTCAAATTCTACTTTTGAGGCAATGCCTACGTAGTTGTTGATAGACCTGAACTTGATGTAGTATTTCACAGACCCTTGTGTCTAAACAATGTTCCCGTAGGGGAGGTGATCCGTCCCCTTCAGCTGCTGTGGTGCGGGTGCTGCAGACCCTTAGCACTCGTGGTACCTCTGACGTTACTAGAGGAACCTCGCGCCCAACATTCGAGTCCCTCCCTGAATGGGAGCTGTTCGGATTGGGTTGAACTCGAGGGGGCAGTGTATTACTGACACCCGCGGGAGATCGGGTACCTCCGGCCATGCTACCGAAGGGGACAGAGGTTTGCCTAAGAAGTCCCGGGTACTAGCCTTCAGAGCTAGTAGTAGGTGTGCTAGATCACCATTCGGCCCCACCGAGGTTATTTGGCAGTCTTCCCTGCGGGGTTGACGCGTGTAATTGGCGTATTCACTTCCATCCGTCTTGACGCTGTTGTCGATGGAGGGGGGGCCTCTTAGGAAACCAGGTATTGCCGTATGGAAAGACCCCCGGAGTTTTCCATCACTCCCGGGTAGAAGGAGGCCAGGGTCCTCGAATTCTGTGTAGATACTCTGCGCTTAAGAATAAAAGGTTCATAAAAGAATTTAAATAGTATTTCGATCGTTTGTTGTATTAGTATTTCTCATATATCATATTCTCACTACTCGGTGTATGAGTACTTGAATGTGACACACAAACTTCCATTATCTCACGTCTTGATTAGTTTACAGTCTGTCACAGCTCAGTTAGCGCTGCACATTATATTGTTCGAACGAAAGATTATTACACAGTCAACAACTAAGTCCAGGAGGCCAAATACGAGGTAATAACCCCAAGTCCCATTCTGTATACAGTATAAAGTTAGGCGTAATGACTTATTACATGTTTTATATTTCAGAAAATATATTTTCCGATGCAGTTTCCTGCACCCTTTCGGACTCAAATACAACAGGTCAACACCCAGGGCATGTGATTGTAATCTTCTGGCATTTACTAATTTGGCCTTAAAGCAGTTGCCAAATTGAAATCTTCCATGACACTCGGCAGTTAAACGAGTTTTTATCAGACACGTGTTCCTCGTCAAGTTGTTTCATCTTTTTCCTTTCGTGATGCAACACGCTGGGACCCCCCGTGAGGAATCGAAACGCGAGCTGCGGCGTGTAAGTAGAGAGTCGTGCTGCTCCGAACAGGCAATGTTACTCAAACACGATTCCCCACTGAATGCACTTAGAACAATTTCAATTTGCGCAGAAATGGTTATTACTATTTTCAACCAACCATCATACACTTAAGATATTTTAATGGCAAATGAAATACATGTTTATCTTGAATGTCTATGGAATTGTCACTACGACCACCTTAATATAACTGGTAAATTATAAAAATAAAGAAACGTATTACTCAAAAGATGTAGAGCTTCTTAAACACAAACCCTACCTCTAATACATTCTTTTAGCTTTAACCATTCCGAAACATTCCTTGTTATTTGCTTCAATTTTCAAACCTCATAGGTCCGTCCATTAGAAAACTGATATTCAGTTATCCCTTGCACATTCACTAAGAATTTCGTCATCTAGACAACCAGTTTAAAACATTTGACTAGCACTTAAAGTCTACTGTATTCCCTTGTAACTACAATAAGATAACGTTTATCTTGAAGTAGATAGAGTAATAAGTGTTTGTACAAGAGTAGAGAAAGTCCTGTATAGGAAACATTTGACTGTCACTTAAAGTCTACTGCATTCCCTTGTAACTACAATAAGATAACGTTTATCTTGAAGTAGATAGAGCAATAAGTGTTTGTGCAAGAGTAGAAAATGCAATGCATATAAAACATTTGACCATCACTTAAGGTCTACCGTATTCAATTGTAACTACAATAAGATAATGTTCATCTTAAAGTAGATAGAGCAATAAGCTTTTGTACAGGAGTAGAGAATATGACGTCAGCTAAAGTCTACTGTATTCCCTTGTAACTACAATAAGATAATGTTTATCTTGAAGTAGATAGAGTAATAAGTGTTTGTACAAGAGTTGAGAAGGTCGTGTATAGTATAAATCATTTGACTATCACTTAAAGTCTATTGTACTCCTTTTTAACTACAATAAGATAATGTTTATCTTGAAGTAGATAGAGCAGTAAGTGTTCCTACAAGAGTAGAGAATATCTGCAGCAAGTTAGTGATGTTCTTTAAAGGGCGGTTAGCCTACAACGTAAACAAGCGAGCCAACTTGATGGAAAGTAATGAACTGCCGTCCAAACTAATGAACAAGCCGCTAACCCTCGCACTTTAAAAGTGTCCACGGCTAATTTATGATGCGACGAGCAAAGGAGCACTGTCCTGGCCATTTAACGCCATTTTTATTTTCGCTACTTCTCATTTACACCAAGAATTATATTCCTCTAAAATATTTAATATTGAGATTTTCAACGGAAATAGTACTTCGAAAGTCTCTACTCCTGTAAATCACTTGGTCCTCTATCTATTTCAAATAAACATTATTTGTTGTAGTTACAAGGGAATACACTAGACTTTAAGTGATAGTCCAATGTTTCATATACATGACCTCTACACTTGTACAAACTCTTGTTGCATTATCTACTTCAAGGTAAACATTATCTACTTTCAAGATAAACATTATCTTATTGGAGTTACAAGTGAATACAGTAGACTTTAAGAGATACTCAATTGTTTTATATACATGAGTTTCTCTACTCTTGTACAAACTGTTATTGCTCTGTCCACTTCCAGATAAACGTTTGTGTTATTGTAGTTACAACGGAACACTGTATAGTTTAAGTGATAGTCAAATGCTTTATATACATGACTTTCTCTACTCTTGTACAAACACTTATTGCTCTATCTACTTCAAGATAAGCATTATCATATTGTAGTTACAAGGGAATACAGTGGGCTTTAAGTAATAGTCAAATGTGTTATATGCATGTCTTTCTCCACTATTGTACAAACACATTGTTCTATATACTTCAAGATAAACATTATCTTATTGTAGTTACAAGGGAATAAAGTGGACTTTAAGTGTTGGCCAAATGTTTTATATACATGACTTTCTCTACTCTTGTACAAACACTTATTGCTCTACTTCAACATAAATATTATCTTATTGTAGTTACAAAGGAATACTGTAGATTTTAAGTGATATTTAAATGTTTTCAAGCTGGTTGTCTAGGTGAAGTTTTTGTCATTACTTTCTCATATGTCCAAGAGATAGAAAAATAAATAACATCTTATTTGAGAAAAAGTAAATTATTGGAAAATTCAGATATCTAACTGGAATATTTCGGAAATATTTAGCTCAATAAATTGTTTGATAATAATTGCATGTTTTAACATATCTACATATTTTATATAGTAAGTGTTCGTATATCTCTTAAAATTTACCAGTTATACAAAACTTATTCAGAGTATATGAGCACATTCTGAGAACATTCTCAGAATGTTCAAGATATAAATTTTATTTATTTTATTTGTCATGAGGAACCTTAACAAGTGGCATTTTAACTAATACTTCAGAATAGTGTTTGAGAAAATTGGAAGTATTTTAATAATTGTACAATTTTCTTGAAAATCTTCGTGCTGAAATGCAACGTTTGATTTGTAATCGACTTTTAGTTTGCTGAACTGTTTGGATGCAGCAGTACAAAGCTTTATGACACCAGAATGCTCCGGGCGGTGCTCTCTCTCGTATGTTCGATTCCGGGTCACTGTGCTAAGCGCTCTTTGAACAATATGCTAAATCCCTCTTTATTGACTACCTTGGTCCCAACCGTCAAAATTAACTTCCTTTTATTACTCCAAGGATTAATGTCGAAACAAGCTTGTTAAAGAAGCGCACCATTTACCAGCAAACGAAAATCTTTATAGAACAACAAAATTATATAATAAACACATCAGTAGTAATTTAGGGTGTTCTTGGACGATCGTGAATTGTTTGTGATTTTCCTTCATCGATAAGATATCCTGGTTCCATATTACTCTTTTGAAACATTTTGAACTTACTTTAAATGTAAGACAGTAATATATTGATCCACTAATTATATTTATTGATAAACGAAGGAAATAGGCCCCGCCTCGGTAGCGGTGATGGTTGCGTGTCTCCCTCCAGTTCAAGAGGTCCCGACTTCGAATCTCGGTCATGGTGAGTTACCTGGATAAGGTTTCTGCGGGGTTTTCCCTTATCCTTAAAGATGAATGTCGGGTAACTCTAAGCCCCATGGACCCCGTACGCCTTGGAGCAGCATTTCAATCATTTCATTCATCGTCCGATATGACTAAATTGTTGGGGGACGTAAATTACAAAAAGAAAAAAGCAAATACGTATGCAGGTGAATAAAAAGATAACAGTTCTGAACAATAATAGCGAATGGGATGATTTGAACTCACATAAGTTTCTGTTCTCTGGTAGAAACTCTTCTTACAAACACTTGTTCCTCTATCTACTTCAAATTAAAGCGAAGTTACCAACGAAGCTTTCAAAAGTAATTTAAATTTCCAAAATGGTGATAAAAATGAAAGAATTTTATGTGATGCGTCCGTTTGTAGGTACAAAGTACTGTGTTGAAGTGATTCTCACGGTTTGACATATGTAGCATATGTGACAGGACATTTTATACTTGGAACTTAACAACTTTTAACTTAAATGGATGAAAAGTTGTTAAGTCACTTGACTTAACAGCTTCTGATTCTTAATGTTTGACTTTTTCCATTATACAATTTTATAATATGCAGTCATGTATAAACTATTACTTAATTTTCACCAATACATCTCTACTATGGACTATCCAATATGCAGTTCATGGACTGACTTAAAACATTGTCATCAAAACACCACTCCATCTCTGCTACATTAAAATGTGTTACCTTCTGGCAGAGTGATATGTTCCAGTAGTGAACGAACCTCGTTATATTTTGTGTTCTTAATCTTCCGAAGCCTATCACATGACTTGTGTAAGACTTGAAACCTCACTACTCTCCTCAAGAGACTGAGGACGATAAAGTGAGGAAGACATTGAGTGACGCACTACTGGTACACATCCCCTTTGGAAATACACACCCCGGATTAAAGTGAAATCAGGAATACTTCTTACAAGGACATGATCGAGGGAATCTTGAGATCAAAAGCTTCAACTGGAGTGCCATCATGTTCCCCGTTACCGGTCAGTGGACGTTTGGTATAGACAACATGAATGGGCTTCTTCTGTGGTAAATATTTCATCAGTTTCACCCATGTCGTAGGGACTAAGGCTTTATCCATTGATCGTTTCTTCTTCTCAATACTGCCAAAATTTCTGTCAATAGGCATGAAAGAGTGTCCTGTTATTGTGATGTACAGATAAATTTTCTGAAAGTGCACTTGAGGAATGTCTAAAAATGTCTAATGTCTAAATGTCTAATCTAATATATACCAGGGCTGTTCAATAAAAATGATTACAAGTTTTTGTTGACAACGTAACTCTACTCATCCTCATAATTTTGATAGTCCTTCTCAAAATAGTCTCCCCTGAATGCAATGTACTTGTCCCAGCATTTCTAGCAGTCTTCAAAATTATGCTGGAAGCCATTTTTGGAGAGATCCTTAAAACTCGCCTCCGCAGCCTTCACCACTGCTTCTAATGACGGATAATGCCTCCCAAGAATGCGTTTCTTCAAGATAGAGAATATAAAAAAGTCACATGGGGCTAAATGCGGACTATAGGGAGGGTGAGGGATTCACATTACATTGATTTTTGCAAGATATTCAGCAACAACATTGGCAATATGTGGCCGCGCATTATCGTGGTGCAGCATCCAGCCTGCTTCACGGAAATGTAATCGTTGGCGCCTGATATAGACTTGCGATGTATTCAGGATATCCGTGTAGTATTGTCAAGTTACTGATGTGTGTGCAGGTACAACATGCTGATAAACCATTCCATGAATAACAAAGAATGAGATGACCATAACTTTCCCAGCAGAAGCAAGCACTTTTGCTTGTTGGGGGTTGATGATGAAGGAGATTTCCACACTGAGCTTTGCTGTTTGCTCTCACCATCAAAATGATGTAGCCAAGTTTCATCAGCAGTGATTACATTTGAGGTAAACTCCGGATCTTCTTCTAACATCAGCTTTAACTGCATGTTACCTCCATTGCAGCGGTAGGCGATACTGAACATGTCTGAACTTGCCTGGTTCTCACAAGTGGTAACCAGGAGTACCAACAATGAAACTACTACAGCACGTTTGTTGCACATTAAGCTAATAGAATACAAGATTGAATTTTAGTGCGAAAAATTGCAACTACTTGACTTAACAACATCTTACTCGAAAAGGCTGACTTAACAACCCTTATTTCTGAAATTTATGCCCATTCAACATACCAGGGTCATAATTTGTTTGACCTAACCTCCTCTGATCCACAAAACTTTTAGCACTAATACAGACTGGTGTTCATAGTGCTTGTGTGTTTAACAGGATGCCTTAAAAACATTGACTTAGCAATTTCTGAATCGAAGTGCTTCAGTTGTTTGAGGATGGTGGTTATAGAGAGATGGTTATTCTGCAGCTGGGTATAGATTCCAAGTTAGAAAGTGATACTTTACAGAGAGACTCAGAAATACACAATGAAATACTGCTTTTGATATTGAAATGATAAGCGGATTTGCTTCATATTGTGTTTCTTCACTTGGTAGCGATTCGTGGAGGGGAAGGCATTTTTCAACCGCTTGTTCGTATGGGACAGTCGGTTTTCACAATGCTACCAACTGTTTAAAGAACCAGCTGCATTTTTAGGCAGATTTTTCTCTTATTTATTGAAGTGAAGAGATGAAACTAATTTTCTTTTTGTAAATGTTCCATTTTAGGGATATTCCTTGTTATTTGTTTGAACTTTGCAATATATTCCTTTTTAAAATGGGAGACCATTCAGTTCACTCATGTAAAGGTAATAGTTAAGTTATCTTCATTAATACAAAGTAGAATACTGTGACTTTGTGGGTTCGTGAAATGAAAGGTCCAATTGCACCACTCAAAAATGTTCTTTATTTCCACCGACTTACAGTTAAACTCTTGCCAATTACACAGAATTACTTGCTGCACACAATTACAATTCACCTGTTCGTCCGTTACAATTTCACTTGTACTCGCGATTACATAAACTCCGATGCACATACCAGTTACGTACAGTCTTCCATTGCACAATCTTCTCGTACATTAACACGTCACTGACTAACTCTTACACCAAGAACTGCGACTGTCTCCTCACTCACACTCACTAACCAACTGACTGACTCCGTCTGTCTGCAACCCCCCTTTATATAGGAATATCGCCGTCTTCCAGTGTCCACAGGAATGTTCCAGTAAAAGAATGATCGAGAACCAGGTGTAAGAGAAACAGACGGCACAGTCATGTTTTTCTCCCGACCACCGCCTGTCACCACTATAAGATAGACGAGGGGGAGGTGTGGCTAACACGAACCTCCCCTGTCTTCCGCTCCCAGCTGCTTCCACAGGGTGTTCCAGCGCTCGCGTTACAATATGTAAGAACGAGTAAAAGGGTCGTTTGAGTGCACACACAAGAATTTCTTCTCTTCTAGTTATTTGAACCAAGAGACACCAACACCTAAAATGTATGTTTGTACTATACAAATGTATGACGATGATACCCCCTGTAATTAATGTTTGATATTCATGGAATGGTTTATCAGCATGTTGTACCTGCACACACATCAGTAACTGGACAATACTACAGGGATTTCCTGAAAACATTGCAAGTTCACATCAGGCGCAAAATACCACATTTCCATCAGGCAGGCTGGATGTTGCACCACGATAATACACGGCCGCATATTGCCAATGTTGTTGCTGAATATCTTGCAAAAATCAACGTGAAGTGCATACCTCACCCTCTCTATAATCTGGATTTAGGCCCGTGTGACTTGTTTTTATTCCCTAACTTGAAGAAACGCCTTCGTGGCTGGCATTATCCATGATCAGAAGCAGTGGTGAAGGCTGCGGAGGTGATTTTGAACGATCTCTCAAAAATGGTTTCCGGCATGTCTTTGAAGACTGGCAGAAACGCTGGAACAAGTGCGTCGAATTCAGGGGAGACTATTTTGAGAAAGACCATCAACCTCGTACTTACAGAATAGTAAGTCGCCATTAAGGTAGTTGTCTCATGTGTTTATGAGAACTCCTAGTGGTTTACCGGGATAATACGAGTCAATTGGAGAAGTTAATGTCATATCGGCATGTTGGCCATAGTAGCTCAAAGGTTAGAGCGGCTGGATGGAGATCAGAAGATCTGTGGTTCAAATCCCGGCTATGGCATTGAATTTTTAACTCCGGCTCTATCCTTTCATATTTTTATATGTTTTCTATAGTTGAAATATGTTTAGTACGCACTTATGTGCTTTAGCAAAACTAAGTCAGCCTCCACACCTCTGTAGCAGAACTTTTTCAAAGGACACGGCGGAGACATGATGGAAATTGTGAAGAAGACGTGCTACGATCAACGGTCACGGGGTTTTGTTTAAATCTACCTTATTCTCCCGCTGCTAGCAGTAAACGTTAAATTCTATATCCTTGTATATTATTTAAGTTAATAATATTAAACTCTCACAGACAGAAACACATGACAAATACAACAAAGTAAAAATTGTAATTTTAAGTTAAATACAAAGTTGGCTATATTAGATATTTTAGTTATACAGATACGTTTTTCTAAATATTGCTTTGTAAGTTTATCTGAGATCAGACACGCAATGGACTCATGGAGGGAGTTTGTATTAAAAATGAGCAACTACCCTGTTATATTCGAGCTTTTGTATTTCGTATGAAAGTAGAAATACCGCTTTAATATTTCCTCTGTATGCTGTCGAAGATAATAGCCAACTTTCATATTCTGTTTCGAAGCCTTTCTAGTCTGCACTGCTTCCATTATGGAAATGAGAACAGAAAAATAGACATTTCACTTTAGTTCGTGCTTTTTGGGGAAGTTCTCGAACGGAATCTTTATCAGCGCTAGTTAATTCGCTCGGTTAACGATAATGGGATTCAGTAAATGAAATTTGGAAACACACACGTGCCTTCAAAACCAGTGATAGAAGTAATTATTCTATAAATCCGAATACATATTCCTCAAAACAGCAATTACTGTCCGCCTTTCACCAGATGCCTTACAATCTTTGAAGGAATCATAAATATATATATATATATATATATATATATATATATATATATATATATACGTAAAATACAACGGCTGTTCAATAAAGATCATAATTATTCGCACTAAAATTAAAACTTCTTATATTCTGTTAGCTTAATGTGAAACAAACACGACGTAGTAGTTTAATTGTCGGTACTCCTGATTCCCGCCTGTGAGAACCAAGTAAGTTCAGACATGTTCAGTATCGCCTACCGCTGCAATGGAGGTAACATGCTGTTAAAGTTGATGTTAGAGGAAGATCCGGAGTTTCTTTCAAACGTAATCACTGCTGATGAAGCCTGACTACATCAGTTTGATCCTGAGATCAAGCTGCAAAGCTCAGTGTGCAAATCTTCATCACCAACCACTAAAAAAGCAAAAGTGGTTGCTTCTGCTGGGAAAGTTATCGTCATCTCATTCTTTGATATTCATGGAATAGTTCATCAGCATGTTGTACCTACACACACATCCCTGGACAATACTGCAGGGATGTCCTGAAAGCATTGAAAGTCCAGGCACAAAAGACCACATTTCCGTGAAGCAGGTTGGATGTTGCAGCACGATAATGGGCGGCCGCATATTGCCAATGTTGTTGCTGAATATCTTGCAAAAATCAACGTGAAGTGCATCCGTCACCCTTCCTATCGTCCGGATTTAGCCCCATGTGACTTTTTTCTATTCCCTAACTTGAAGAAACGCCTTCGTGGGAGGCATTATCCAGCATCAGAAGCAGTGGTGAAGGCTGCTCAGGCCATTTGGAAGGATCTCTTAAAAAATTGTTTCCAGCATGTCTTTGAAGACTGGAAGAAACGCTGGGATTTTAAAGAGGTGTATCTCTCTGCTCACCAATCAAGCCTTCGGAATTCAGAGCACTTTACAACCATTTTCCACAAAACCCAAACTTTACATTTTGCTCTTTATAGTTGCACATTTCTTCATATAAAACCTAGTTTCAAAATGTTCGTGCTGAACTAACACACGTGCTTCTGTGTAAAACTTTTACCAATTTACGTGCGCCAATACCTCTACCTATTTCAAGATCCACATATCTTATTTTAGTTAGAAGGGAATACAGTAGACTTTAAGTGATAGTCAAATGTTTTATATACATGACTTTCTCAACTCTGGTACAAACACTTGTTGCTCTATTTACTTCAAGATTAACATTATCTTATTGTAGTCACGAGGGAGTACAATAGACTTTAAGTGATAGTCAAATGTTTTATATACATGACCTTCTCTACTCTTGTACAAATACCTATTTTTTTAATTTACGTCCTGCAACGTTAAGTCATAACGGACGATGGATGAAATGGGTGAAATGATGCTCAAATGCTTTCCGGGGTCCATGGAGCTTAGAGTTACCCGACATTCGTCTTTCAGGATAAGGGAAAACCCCGGAAAAACCTTATCCAGGTAACTAATGTTAACCGAGAGTTGAACTAGGGACCTCTTGAACGTGAGGCAGACACGCTATTATCCACGCTACCGAGGCGGGCAAACACCTATTGCTCTATCTACTTCAAGATAAACATTATCTTATTGTAGTGACAACGGAATACAGTAGACTTTAAGTGATAGTCAAATGTTTTATATACATGACTTTCTCTACTCTTGTACAAACACTTATTGCTCTATCTGCTTCAAGATAAACATTAAGTGATAGTCAAATGTTAAATATATAACTGGAACGGAATGCAGCAGATTTAAAGTGATAGTCTAATGTTTTAAAACTGGTTATGAAGGTGATCTCTTTGTAACTGTATTCTCTTTGTTTGTCCAAGAGATAAAGGAATGAATAACGGCTTGCTACTTTATAAAAGTATAAGTATCGTACTTGAAAATTTAGATAAATAAAAAGGAATATATCTCGTAAATGATGAATTTCACCAAAAAATCATTTCAATAATGTTTTTCCTTTCTGCAAGTTCTAAATTTTTGTGTAGTAATATTTTATAAATCTCTTTCAGTTTAATACTTATACAATAATCATTCAGAGATTGCAGAATTTAAAAATTCAATGTATACGTTTCACTTAACGTAAATAACGTAAAGATATGGCAATTTTTTAAACTTGTTGGAGCCATTTTAAAATAATCAAAATTTTCAAAAGAAAATATTCATATAAAAGCAAGTTTGGTATGAGTGATTCTCTAGAAATCTCGATATTCTGGCTGGAATTCAAAGTAGTTAACGAGAAAGTTGTATGGTCGTTTTAAATTGGTTTAAGTGAAACAAATGCAATTTAAATTCTCTGTGTGTGTTTACAAAAGCGAACAGTTTCAATCTTCGTGCAAGGAACACTTGTTACGGTGGGTCATGGCCTCCCGTAATAAACAACTGAAGATAAGGTGGCGTGTGCGGTGAGCTGGAAATTGATGCCCTGTTTTGGCCCCCGTGCTCTACCTCCTGGAGCCGTGCTAATAGTTTTGTCCGTATCCTCAACTAAATGCTCTGTACGTGTGGCACAAATATCCTTTGGTTTTCCAAATTTGCCTTTAAAGTTCGGTGTAGTATACAACACCAGTGACAAATTTTATTTTCAAAATTGCGCAGTGTTTCTAACTTTTCAATACGGAGTACTGCAGTATCAAGACTTTCTCTACTCTTGTACAAAAACACTTATTGCTCTATCTACTTCAAGATAAACATTATCTTATTGTTGTTACAAGAGAATACAGTAAACTATAAATGATAGTCAAATGTTTGATATACATGACCTTCTCTACTCTTTTACAAACATTTTTCATTCTGGCTCTACCCTTTCATAGTGCGTCCTACACACGGCTAGTGTGAAAGAACAATTAATTTCCATTAATTGACCTAATAGTGGTCCGAACTATAAAGCCCGGGCCTTAAAGTACTTACAGCATAGTACGTCGCCATTAAGGTAGTTGCCTCGTGTGTTTATCAGAACTCCTAGTGGTTTACCGGGAAAAACACGAGTCAGTTGTACCTAATAGTGGTCCGAACTATAAAGCCCGGACCTTAAAGTACTTACAGCATAGTAAGTCGCCATTAAGGTAGTTGCCTCGTGTGTTTATCAGAACTCCTAGTGGTTTACCGGGAAAAACACGAGTCAGTTGTACCTAATAGTGGTCCGAACTATAAAGCCCGGACCTTAAAGTACTTACAGCATAGTAAGTCGTCATTAAGGTAGTTGCCTCATGTGTTTATGAGAACTCCTAGTGGTTTACCGGGAAAAACACGAGTCAGTTGTACCTAATAGTGGTCCGAACTATAAAGCCCGGACCTTAAAGTACTTACAGCATAGTAAGTCGCCATTAAGGTAGTTGCCTCGTGTGTTTATCAGAACTCCTAGTGGTTTACCGGGAAAAACACGAGTCAGTTGTACCTAATAGTGGTCCGAACTATAAAGCCCGGGCCTTAAAGTACTTACAGCATAGTAAGTCGTCATTAAGGTAGTTATCTCATGTGTTTATGAGAACTCCTAGTGGTTTACCGGGAAAAACACGAGTCAGTTGTACCTAATAGTGGTCCGAACTATAAAGCCCGGACCTTAAAGTACTTACAGCATAGTAAGTCGTCATTAAGGTAGCTGTCTCGTGTGTTTATGAGAACTCCTAGTGGTTTACCGGGAAAAACACGAGTCAGTTGTACCTAATAGTGGTCCGAACTATAAAGCCCGGGCCTTAAAGTACTTACAGCATAGTAAGTCGCCATTAAGGTAGTTGTCGCATGTGTTTATGAGAACTCCTAGTGGTTTACCGGGAAAAACACGAGTCAGTTGTACCTAATAGTGGTCCGAACTATAAAGCCCGGACCTTAAAGTACTTACAGCATAGTAAGTCGTCATTAAGGGAGTTGTCGCATGTGTTTATGAGAACTCCTAGTGGTTTACCGGGAAAAACACGAGTCAGTTGTACCTAATAGTGGTCCGAACTATAAAGCCCGGGCCTTAAAGTACTTACAGCATAGTAAGTCGTCATTAAGGTAGTTGTCTCGTGTGTTTATGAGAACTCCTAGTAGTTTACCGGGAAAAACACGAGTCAGTTGTACCTAATAGTGGTCCGAACTATAAAGCCCGGGCCTTAAAGTACTTACAGCATAGTAAGTCGTCATTAAGGTAGTTGTCTCGTGTGTTTATGAGAACTCCTAGTAGTTTACCGGGAAAAACACGAGTCAGTTGTACCTAATAGTGGTCCGAACTATAAAGCCCGGGCCTTAAAGTACTTACAGCATAGTAAGTCGTCATTAAGGTAGTTGTCTCGTGTGTTTATGAGAACTCCTAGTGGTTTACCGGGAAAAACACGAGTTAGTTGTACCTAATAGTGGTCCGAACTATAAAGCCCGGGCCTTAAAGTACTTACAGCATAGTAAGTCGTCATTAAGGTAGCTGTCTCGTGTGCTTATGAGAACTCCTAGTGGTTTACCGGGAGAAACACGAGTCAGATGGAGAATTTAATGTCATATCGGCACGTTGGCCATAGTAGCACAATGGTAGTGCGGCTGGACGGAAACCAGAAGATCCGTGGTTCAAATCCCGGCTATGGCATTGAATTTTTCATTCTGGCTCTACCCTTTCATAGTGCGTCCTACACACGGCTAGTGTGAAAGAACAGTTAATTTCCATTAATTGTACCTAATAGTGGTCCGAACTATAAAGCCCGGGCCTTAAAGTACTTACAGCATAGTAAGTCGCCATTAAGGTAGTTGTCTCATGTGTTTATGAGAACTCCTAGTGGTTTATCGGGAAAAACACGAGTCAGTTGGAGAATTTAATGTCATATCGGCACGTTGGCCATAGTAGCACAATGGTAGTGCGGCTGGACGGAAACCAGAAGATCCGTGGTTCAAATCCCGGCTATGGCATTGAATTTTTCATTCTGGCTCTACCCTTTCATAGTGCGTCCTACACACGGCTAGTGTGAAAGAACAGTTAATTTCCATTAATTGTACCTAATAGTGGTCCGAACTATAAAGCCCGGGCCTTAAAGTACTTACAGCATAGTAAGTCACCATTAAGGTAGTCGTCACATATGTTTATGAGAACTCCTAGTGGTTTACCGGGAGAAACACGAGTCAGATGGAGAATTTAATGTCATATCGGCACGTTGGCCATAGTAGCACAATGGTAGTGCGGCTGGACGGAAACCAGAAGATCCGTGGTTCAAATCCCGGCTATGGCATTGAATTTTTCATTCTGGCTCTACCCTTTCATATTTATTGCTCTATCTACTTCAATAAAAACATTATCTTACTGCAGTTACAAAAGGAAATACAGTCGACTTTAAGTGATAGTCAACTATTTTATATATATGACTTTCTATACTTTTCTACGAACACTTATTGCTTTATCTACTTCAAGAAAGGCATTATCTTACTGAAGTTACAACAGGAAATACAGTAGACTTTAAGTGATAGCCAAATGTTTTATATACACGACTTTCTCTACTCTTGTACAAACACTTATTGCTCTATCTGCTTCAAGATAAACATCATCTTATTGTAGTTACAAGGGAATACAGTTGACTTTAAGTGATAGTCAAATGTTTTATGTACATGACTTTCTCTACTCTTGTACAAACACTTATTACTCTATCTACTTCAAGATAAACATTATCTTATTGAAGTTACAAGGGAATACAGTAGACTTTATGTAATAGTCAAATGTTTCATATACATGACTTTCTCTACTCTTGTACAAACCCAAAGTAAAACTCCTGATTTGCATTAAAAATATTGTAGTAACACTTAGGTCTACTTTACACACAACAAAATATATCTTAAAAGTTCTATAAATATTTATGTCATAACCTAGAATAAGACAGCATCTATGTGCTGGTGGTAGCCTGTCTGTCTCACGTTCAGGAGGTCGCTAATTCTAATCTCGGTCAGACTGATAAAGTATTTTTGTGGATTTTCTCTTATCCTAAAAGTTGAGTATCTGGTAATTCTGAGCTCTATGGACCTGGACTCACTTGAACATCATCTCAAGTGACACATGATTTATTTAGAAGGACGTTAACAGAATAAAGTGACCATGAAATAGATAAAAGAATAAGTGTTTCCAAGAATAATTGTTTGAGAAATGAAGAATAGTGCATTTCTTAATTTTCAGATAAGTGTTTAAAGATTTTCACGTAATACGTTTGCTTTATCAGCTTTTTTTTTTAGAAAATATGCTTAACGCCAGTGAATTGGAGGCACAACGAAAAGTCTCAAAGATTTTTGTTTCTGCATATTGATGGAAATAACTGCTTTCTTGTTAATTTAGTTGGTATAAAGTGTAGACGAACCTTTAAGGCCATGTAGTGGCTCATAAGATTTCCCATGGGACACCAAAAGTTCGCCCAACTAATTGGGGAGCTAATGGGCGGCTTCCCTAACGGTATGGGCGATATTTCAGATAGCTAAAGGGTCCTCCGGTAAGTACCTGGCTGCTTAAGAAAAACCTTAATGCCCTCCAGGGAAATGACCTTGCGAATTTCGCCTTTCAAGTTTTAATAACCCGAACCTTCGACCTGACTTCTATTGGTGTGCACTTTTTTTGTAGTATTGCACCCAAATGTTTTATATGGAGATTCCGTCGGAAATGGATTTTACTACTCGCTCATGTGCAAAGTAAAGTTATTGATAATTTAATAGTTACAGTTTAATTATACAGGTGAGTCACCTGCCCCTATTTATTTTTGAATTTATGCAACGTGTTAAGCGTCATATGTGACTTATGCCTTTCTTAAACGTCTTCAAATGCATGATTTGCAGAGCAGTTTATAGAGAAAGGGTGGATAAATCAGTGCAAAGAGGGAAGATCAGTTTCAAAGGAAGGTGGACCCAGTGCTCCAGTTACTGCTCTTACGGAAGGAAACATCAACACTTCTGCTGCAGGCCGCGCCGTGGCTCAGTGGTTAGACCGCTTGGCTCTCACCAAGGCGGCCCGGGTTCGATCGCAGGCGACAGCAAAGTGAGATTTGTGGTGGACAACACGGCGCTGGGGCGGGTTTTCTCCGGGACCTCCGATTTCTCCCGCCATCTCATTCCACCGGTGCTCTATCTTCATCTCATGTATCATCAGAGTCACCCCCTGCGGTGCCGTATGTAGTAAAAGTGGGCGTTAAACACTACACTACACCCCCCCCCCACACACACACACACACACACACACACACACACACACACACACTGCTGCTGCTGCTGCCATTGTGAAAGAGGATCGACGAATTACTTTAAGATCACTTTCTGAAGTTCTGAACATTTCACAGGGTGCCACATTTCCGTGAAGCAGGCTGGACGCTGGACCACGATAATGCGTGGCCGCATATTGTCAATGTTGTTGCTGAATATCTTGCAAAAATCAACGTGAAGTGCTTTCCTCACCCTCCCTATAGTCCGGATGTAGCCCCATGTGACTTGTTTTTATTCCCTAACTTGAAAAAAACGCCTTCATGGGAGGCATTATCCATCATCAGAAGCAGTGGTGAAGGCTGCAGAGGCAATTTTGAAGGATCTCTCAAAAAATGGTTTCCAGAATGTCTTTCAAGACTGGCGGAAACGTTGGGACAAGTGCATCGCATTCAGGGGAGACTATTTTGAGAATGACCATCAAAATTTTGAAGATGAGTGAAGGTACGTTGTCAAAAAAAATGTGATTATTCTTTATTGAACAACCCTAGTCGTAATGCTGGGTGCGTAGAGTGCAGCATAAAATAACAGAGTTGCAAAAACGGCCTTTATGCTAAAAGGATTAATGTTTTCTTTTTAGACTATAAACTGCGGGTGCATAGATAAAAATAAATAGGAAGAGCACACTCACCTTGTATAACTTACTTCAAATACATTATTTATTAGTCTACATGAGTCAAATCATCTATTTCCGGTCATCTATTGACAATACTTTCTTTCCGT
Organism: Mantis religiosa; assembly: GCA_030765055.1. Taxonomy (NCBI): domain Eukaryota; kingdom Metazoa; phylum Arthropoda; class Insecta; order Mantodea; family Mantidae; genus Mantis; species Mantis religiosa. The sequence goes on along the minus strand of CM060947.1, from coordinate 248,326,089 downwards.
TTGTGTGTGTACACAGATCGTCCGGTCGATACCAAGTTAAGTAGCGGAACGGAGGGACGGTCAGTTCTGCCCTTTATGCTTTATTGTGAATCGTGACTTTACATCTTGGAGACCCGAGCGGAAAAACTCCAGTAGGTCAAGGAGCGGGGGAGAAGTTATTTGTGCCACGAACAGATATTTCATATAAAAAAGATCGGTCCACGAACATTACATTTCTTCCGGTTTGATTTACACGCCTTACTTTAAAAGTGTTTATATGACGGACCTGGAGCCAAGGTAGTGAAATATTGACCTGACCACGGTTAAAGATGATGGCGTATCTCTGCTTCTTGTTAAGTCATATAATTGATTTTAAACTTACCAACATACCTCCAATATTGGTTTTTAATTGAATATTTATTTTAGCTTTCAGTTATTAGAGCCTAAACATGAATGTTATGTCAAATTACTTGTCATTTATTTGACTATATTACAAGGTGCGACCTATTTCCCTGACTAGAGGAAGGGATAAGATGAGAGGATGCTAAGGTGGCCGGGCAGTTACCTTTAAAGATTTAAAGTCCCATGGGCGACTATCGATTGAAATTTTCAGCTTTTATGACGTTTTATGCAATCTTAAAAGAAAATAACTTAAAGCAGCTAGAGGTTCGAACATAACATAACATTTAATTGATTTTTGGGAGGATGAGAGCTAAAAATAATTTCCTAAAGCTTCATATTTTAAAATTATATTAAAAATGTCTTGGAATTAAGTAAAATGTTGCTCTGGAATTTAAACTTAAATTATATAAGTACGGACATTCATTAAAATTATACTTACCAAGTCCTAGAATACAAATGTATATTTTTTGTCGCTTGTAATTAATGTGAGACCTTAGAAAACAAAACTCTCGTCTCCTTATTCAAATATATCCGCATCGCAGTCTTAGAGCGGGATTTCTTATGTAAATCTGTAATATAACGTGCGTTCATCTCATAACATCTTTTTTTTCAGGATTGGGACCAGATAGGAATTTCTGTTTTATTTTCTTCTGAATTCAGGAGGACTCTATGTATGCGTGACAGAGATGGCAGCACTATACAGTGCATAAAGCTCGAGCGGCAGAGACGAGAGTGAGGACTGTTTCTGATACTTAAAATGGCGACGTTTTCATTGCAAGATCAGCGTGTAATCATTCGCTTTCTCCATTTTCGTGGTGTGACATCTATTGCAATTCATCGCCAGTTGAGTGAGGCATGTTGTGATGAGTAGAAGTAATTCAGCTTTTACTTTAGAGTAACACTATAGTAGAAGTAGAGGTAATTTTGTACACATTTTACAGTAACACAGTAGGATAAGGGTGGTCTGAAAAGTTTCCAACCTAATAAAGATACAAGACCTTTTTTCAGATATTTCTTTTCTCAACACAGTCTCCTTGTGACTCCACACTTCTCCCAGCGATGCTCCCAACTCTGTAACCCGTCCAAATAGTACTCGGCGTTTTTCTCTTTCACGAGGGTAATTCCCTCGTCATTTGATGAAAATCTCTGTCCTTCTAGCGCAATTTTCAGATGAGGGAACTAAAATAAGTCGCTGGGGGCTAGATCTGAAGAGTCAAGCAGTGCAAAACGTAATTCGTGAATGTTATCAATTGCTACCGCTGAGGTGTAAGATGGTGCGTTGTGTTGGTGAAACAGGAATATCTTTTTCGCAAATATGGCAGTTTTTCCGAAAGTTCTGTCTTCAGCTTGTCAATTAAAAATGCGTAGTATGCTCCTGTAATGGTTTTTTTCTTTTTGAAGACAAAGCAACTCCATGACTATCCCAAGAAACCGTTGACATCACTTTCCCAGCCGAAAAACAACAGTGTTTGCTCTTTCTTTTGGAACCGCTTCCCCTTTGCTGTCCACTGTTTGGATTGTAGTTTTGTTTCGGGCTTATAATGTTGTGTCCAAGTTTCATCTACACTTATTAATGGGCGCCAAAACTCAGATTTATTGCGCCTAAACTGCGCCAACAGACCGTTGGAAATGTTCATTCGAGCACGTTTTTGGTCTGACGTGAGCAAACGCGGTTCCTAAGGCGCGGGCAGGTTTCTCATATCTAAATGTTGATTTAATGTGTGACAAATACGTTCTTTTGACATGTTCATAGCTCTTTTATCTCTCTCACTTTAATTCGGCGGTCGTCTAGCACCATTTTTGGACTTTGGTGATGTTTTAGTCGGTAGTTTCAGTTTCTGGATGTGCCGAGCGTTCATCGTCACCCAAGCTCTTATAGCGACGTTTAAATTCAGCTGCCCAAACTTTCACTGTGGTAAATGATGGCGCAGAGTCCCCATACACAGAATCAAACTCATCTTTGATTTGCTTAGGTGTATTGCCTTTCAAGCACAAATATTTAATGACAGCTTGGTACTGGATTTTGTCCATTTTCATAAAAACACTCACATAACTCACTCAAACGACTGTTACATAACAACTGAGCGTCCAAAATGGCTGAAATTTTGACGAGTAACTGTCAACACATGGACAACGAAACTCAATAGTTTTTACTTACGAGTGCTGCCAACTTCATGTTGAGGTCGGAAACTTTCCAGACCACCCCCGTATAGTAGAAGTAATTCGTCTCCCATTTTAGCAACTGGTAGAAGAGCAGAGGTAATATTGCCCAGGTTTTAGAAGTATAGGTAATTCGGTACATAAATAAGAATAATGCCTAATAGAAGTAAAAGTAATTCTGCTCCCATCGTAAATAAACTAACCCTCTAACAGAGTAGATGTAATTCAGTTAACATTTTATAGTAGCACTTTAGTGGAGTAGATGTAATTCTGCACGAGCGCCCAGTTGTATTAATTTCCGCGCCAGAAATCAAGCCGCCCCTATCACCACAAGCACCCCTTGCTCACATTTTTCCCCGCCCCTTACTTGGGGGCGGAGGGTAGAGTTTATTTATTATCTGGCAGATCGTGAAGCCAATGGGCCACAGCAAAAGGAAACCATAAGCCGTGAACGTTCGTCTACTTTTGGCGGGTATCGCCAATTTCAGGGTTGTACAAACAGCTTTAGCAACGACAACGGATCGATATGACGGATGTCCCGTTGAAACGTCTACTGTCATGATGGGTGTTTTAGTGGCCTCTCCGAGTCGGAAGGCGAACACCTAGATTATGTCTCTAGAGCATACAAGGACTTGACAGTGTAGTGACTGGGCAATCGATATGTATTCTCTGAATATTTGTCCCATGAGAACTGCTATATTCTGGATATTGAGAGCCCTTACTTTAAGCGCTGTTTGCGTTCAATCTGGGATCGTTAGGCGCCCCGTCATGTTTGTATGCATGGTCACACTTCGGAAATTCCCAACTCCCTGCCTGGGGCCACATTATATGCACCTTATAATGATAGTAAAGACATGGGTACTCGTAGATAAAAAGGCACGTATTTCTAGAGCCCTTAGTTCCACGAAGACTGACCTCAAATACATTAAATTTAATCTGCATCATTACTCAAATGTTTTATATACTTTCCCTTCTCTACTCTTGTACAAACACTTATTGTTCTATCTACTTCAAGATAAACATTATCTTATTCTAGTTATAAGGGAATACACTAGACATTAAGTGATAGTCAAATGTTTTATATACATGACTTTCTCAACTCTTGTACAAACACTTATTGCTCTACCCGCTTCAAGATAAACATTATCTTATTGTTGGTACAAGGGAGTGCAGTAGACTTTGACTGACAGTCAAATGTTTTATATACATGATTTTCTCTATTCTTGTACAAATACATATTTCTCTATCTACATCAAGGTAAACATTATCTTATTATTGTTACAAGGGAATACAGTAGACTTTAAGTGATAGTCAAATGTTTTATATACATGACTTTCTCTCCTTTTGTACAAACACTTATTGCTCTATCTACTTCAAGATAAACACTATCTTATTCTAATTACAAGGGACTACATTAGACTTTAGTTGATAGCTAGTTAAATGTTTTATATAAATGACATGCTCTACTCTTGTACAAACACTTATTGCTCTATCTACTTCCAGATAAACATTATCGTATTGTTGTTACAAGGGAATACAGCAGACTTTAAGTAATAGTCAGATGTTTTATATACACGACTTTCTCTACTCTTGTACAAACACCTATCGCTCTATCTGCTTCAAGATAAACATTATCTGACTTAAGTCACAAGAAAATACAGTATACTTTAAATGATAGTCAAATGTTTTATGTACATGACTTTCACTACTCTTGTACAAACACTTATTGCTCTATCTACTTCAAGATAAACATTATCTTACTTGAGTTACAAGGAAATACAGTAGACTTTAAATGATAGTCAAATGTTTTATATACATGACTTTCTCTACTCTTGTACAAACACTTATTACTCTATCTACTTCAAGATAAACATTATCTTATTGTAGTTACAAGGGAATACAGTAGTCTATAAGTGATAGTCAAATGTTTTATATACATGACTTTCTCTACTCTTGTACAAACACTTATTGCTCTATCTACTTCAAGATAAACATTAGCTTATTGTAGTTAGAAGGGAATACTGTAGACTTTAAATTATAGTCAAATTGTTTTAAAGCTAATTGTCTAGCTGACGTCTTGTAACTAAATTCTCTTTTTATCCCCAAGAGATGAAAACGAAATAACTACTTTTTATTTGATAGAAGGATAAATATTTGAAAATTAAAGCAAATAACAAGGGATATATGTACAGAGAGATGGGAGAGAGAGAGAGAGAGAGAGAGAGAGAGAGAGAGAGAGAGAGAGAGAGAGAGAGAGAGAGAGAGAGCTAGAAAATTTTGGTTTGTGAAAAATCCTGCCAAACATGTCTCGAAAAGTTGAATTTTCTTAAAAAAATTATTATAAATTTTTTTTGTTGAAATAAAATAGGTTTAAGATATATTATGACATTTGAAATGTATGTCATTAATTTTCTGGGACTGTCTTCAGAAATGCTGTTCATTTTCAATGAGTTTCGTTTAACTGATAAACTGTTACAAATGCATAAAATCTTACTAAATAAGGATGTAGATTTGTTTATAATATAGAATTTATGTTACATAGGTATTAGTTAAATAATTGTTTCCGGGATTCTTCTTGTTGTATGGTTGGAATTTCTAAAACACGTTCGTTTGTTAATTGTGTAGTTATTTGTCTTTTTATGTCCTGATTGTTCAAGGACCTCACGAAGCTACCAACTGTCACTAAAACTCTGCTCGTATTCCGATGCTCCCTTGTTCACCCCTGTGTTCGGTAACCCATGCGTCATTCTCTGGGTAACTAACAGTAATGGCGGCGTCGGTCAGCCTGGCAAACATTGGGCGCCATCACTCTACATGCAGAGGTAATAAGAAATCCTTACTTACATCAAAGTCTCGTTAAACACAACATGGCCCCCCATTCATGCCAGCTTACAAACATATCAGAACAGTTACAATGGTGTAGTCGTTAGCATTTGGAAATCAAAAGTATATCATTTCGATTTGAACATTTAGCATTTTGTAACATTTTACGGTAACAACATTTAACTACTGTAAAATAAAATTATAGCTGAAGTACACAGATTCAGAACTTGTTAAGTCAATGTTTTTGAGAATTCCTGATAAGAACTCTGAATACCAGTTCTTTAATAGTGCTAAAAGATTTGTGCATCAGAACATGTTAGGTCGAACATATCATGACCCTGGCATGTTGAATCGGCAACAATTTCAGAAATAGAAGTTGTTAAGTCAGACTTTTCGAGTTAGATGTTGTTAAGTTAAGTAGTTGCCGCATTAGCTACACTGTGCCATCCAAGCTCTTTGATATCAGCTGTTGATACATTTTAAATTATACTTTAGACATTAGGCACTTTTACGCATTCCTCAGGTGCACTTCCAGAAAGTTTATCTGTACTTTCCAATACCAGGGCACCCTTTCATGTCTATTGACAGAAATTTTGGCAATACTAAGAATAAACGCTAAATGGATAATATTTTAGTCCCTTCCACATGGGTGGCACTGATCAAAGATTCACTAAAGAAGAAGCCCATTGATGTTTTCCACTGACCGATAACGGGGAACATGATGGCACTCTAGTTGTTGAAGATTTTGACTTCAAAGATGCCCTCGACCATGTCCTTGTAAGAAGTATTCCTGAATTCACTTTAATCTGGGGTATGTATCTCCAAAGAAGATGTCTACCAGAAGTTCGTCACACCATATCTTCCTCACTTTATCTTCCTCAGTCTTTTTTGAGGAGAGTGGTGAGGTTTCAAGCCTTACACAAGGCATGTGATAGTGCGAAAAACACACCAAATAGGCTTCTGAAAATTAAGAAAAAATATTACGAGGTTCGTTCACTACTAGAACATGTCACTCTGCCAGAAGGCACCACATTTTATGACACAATGCCATATGGAAGTGAGGTAGAAGATGATGTAGAGTTAGATTACTTCCGTAAAAACCTGGTATAATTCATTGCTTACCTTAGGAGCGACTCTCACCACCGATGGGCGTGGCTTAGGCGTGAGGTAATTGGGGAAGTTCCTCGATACCGTCCAGCACGTCGTCTGCACATCCCTCGAAAACGTACCTCTCGGCTCTGCTGCTGCACTCATATTCAGACGTTGCTGAGCAATCACTTTCCGAATCACTGCTGCTACTGTCGTCATTAACAGTGATCGTTAGCTTTTCCACCTCTGTTTCTAGGAGACTCTCAGTTTTTATATATTTCTCTTCCACTTGGTGAACATGCCGGCAAACTGGACCCCATTCTGCTTCTCCTATTTCACCAAATCACTGTTCGCACAAACGCCACACGTCTCCCATGCTGAAGCTCACATTGCAAAGCGCAACCCATTCTTTTACATTTGCCCAAATTTTTTCTATGGCATTCAGGTCGGGATGGTACGGTGGTAAGCGGAGAACTACGTGCCCATCTTCTTCTAAAATTGCATCCACAATATATTTCTTATGTTTTGGCTTATGCAACTTTATAAGATCATATAGTTCCGCTTTCAGCATATGGCTTCCGAACGGAATCCTATGCTTAACCAACCAATCTTGCATATCCTGCCTTTTTGTGTTCGATGTGGGGCATTTTTCTCTGGTCACATTATGATATGAAGCGTTGTCTATCACAAGAACAGATTTTTCTGGAAGATTGGGCTTTAGGTTTTCCTTAACTGCATTCTAACTGATAAGTTTCACAGATTTAGTGTTCCCAACAAAGCACGTGATAACCAAGTTCACTCGTCTAGATGAGAATATATACTGACCTTTGCGCATACAGGTTGACGCATACGGCTGGTTGGGAGGGAGAGAGGGAGGAACTGGCTTACATGAGGCGCCAAGCGGATATTAAAAACAGGCTCGCCCGCTGAACACCCAGGGCTTTTATGGGAATACGGCTACTCTAGTAGAGATGGAGTGATGTTTTGATGACAATGCTGTATGTCAATCCATGGCGTGCATGCTGGATTAGTGAATATAAGTACTGTCCTCCACAGGAGAAAGTCTCTGAGGCCCGAGAAGCAGGGTTTGGTGAAGGTTCCCACGACCTCCCTAGACAGGTATATGACACCCCATGTCAGTACAGATACAAACCATTCAAAAACATCCTGACGGCTTCTACATTTGTGAATGAATCTTCTCGGTTTTAGTGTACACAGTGAATAGGATGCATGTTTTGACCGGTTCTGCTCCTTGTGTAATAGGCGTTCTCTGCCGCACACATTCGCTGCCCTTGTCCCACTGTGTAAGGGAGCGCATTCCTTTCAGGGACCCTCTTTGCGTTGCTGGACAGTAATAGTTTATCCATAGCTACGTTTTCTAATATTGTATAATGGAAAAACTCTAACATTAAATATTAAAATCTGTTAAGGCAAGTGATTTAACAACTGTTCAGCCATTTTAAATTAAAAGTTGTTAAGTCGTAATTATAAAACATCTTGTCACAGATGCTACATATGTCAAACCGTGAGAAACACTTCAACACCGCACTTTGTACCTCCAAACGGACCCATCACATTAAATTCTTTAATTTGTATTACTATTTTGGTATTTAAAGTTATTTTACAAAACTTTGAGCACCTCTACTGCACAATTTTGAAACAGTGACTTAGTAACTTCTGATCGCTTGAATTACACTTCCATATGGAAACGTCATATAAGAGAACACAAAAAGTTATTTCGGATTCCACAAGGAAATAAACCGCTAAATCTGCTTAATTAAGCCATAGCATATTTTGGTTTATATTCTTGTGCTCTTACCAAAATTATTACTGCACTTACTGATTGCCTTACAGTGCAATATTATACATATCTACTGCACGCTAATCCACTGATTGAGCTAATGGTCGTAGTAAGAGAACTCAAAGCTCCAGGCAGCGCCATCTTTCCCCGGTACATTGGTACTTCATGAGGACGTATTACACATATGACGTAACGTGGGGCCAAGCGAACGAGATGCAGCTCGGCTTTATCTCCCAGAGGGTCTTAACTCCTAGGGAATTGATAGACGATTCATTTCCGTTAGAACCATATCCATATTCCCGGTGGAATTGCTGGCATGGAATCCAGCTGCAGAATTAAACAAACCAGACCCATATATTAAAATACGAATGTAAAACAGCTGAATCTACTGCATCGCAGTAAAATAGAAATTAACTGATGTGTTCGTCTCATATGAATGTCTCTAGTTTTGTACAAACACTTATTGTTCTATCTGCTTAAAAATAAACATTATTTATCTTACTACAGTTACAAGGAAATACCGTAGACTTTAAGTGATAGTCAAATATTTTATATACTGGCTTTCTCTATTCTTGCACACCACTTACTGCTTTATCTGCTTCAAGATAAACACTATCTAATTGTAGTTACAAGGGAATACAGTAGACTGTAAGTGATAGTCAAATGTTTTTTATACATGACTTCCTCTACTCTTGTACAAATACTTATTGCTCTATCTACTTCAAGTTATACTTAGAAGGGAATGCTGTTGACTTAAAGTAATAGTCAAATGTTTTGTATACACGACTTGCTCTACTCTTGTAAAAACACTTACTGCTCTATCTACTTCATAATAAACATTGTCTTATTTTAGTAACAAAGGAATACAATAGACTTTAAGTGATAGATGTATTATACACTTGACTTTCTCTACTCTTGTACAAACACTTATTGCTGTATCTACTTCAAGATTAACATTATCTTATTGAAGTTACAGGGGAATACACTAGACTTTAAGTGACAGTCAAATGTTTTATATACATGGCTTTCTCTACTCCTGTACAAACACTTATTGTTCTATCTACTTGAAGTTATTGTGCTTACAAGATAATACAGTAGACTTTAAGTGATAGTCAAATGTTTTATATACATGACCTTCTGTATTCTTGTACAAACACTTATTGCTCTATCTACTTCAAGATAAACATTATCTTATTGTAGCTACAAGGGAATACAGTAGACTTTAAGTGAAAGTCAAATGTTTTAAAACTGATTGTGTAAATGATATATTTATCTACTTCATTATCCAATATAAATGTTATCTTAATCTTCAGTTTCTTCTGGTACCTATACGAGTACAGTAGACCTTAAGTATACATCAACGTTTTGTAGTATTGATATTAAACCAGTAATTGTTGCGTGTTGAAGTTGCTTACTCAATAAATGATGATGGTGCTATTCCGTTTTCTTTTGTTCTGTCACAAAGTGTATCATATGTCACACGCCACGTCAATAGTTAATTAACTCTCTCTCTCTCTCCAATAATTAATCACCTGTCTAATAAAGTCTGTTGTGTATCAGATATGACTGATGGGAATTTACATAAAATATTCCTGTCCGTAATTCGATATTCAGTCCTGAATTGGCAACTGCCTATCTATGGACGTTTTAAAACAAGTCGTGAAGTAGGGAACGGAGCGTTCTTACGTCACTTGGTGCGTTAGCGATTACCTACACGGCGTATCCAGTGCTCTGTGACAAGATAATTGCCTCTGTCTTTCATAAATTTTAGCACTTAAGTTTTTAAAAATAAATATATAATTTGTATTGTTGTAATATATTAGAGCTGAGAGATAACGTAATGGGGCTCCTAAGGCAACTTTATTTTGTTTATTTTAACAATTTTAGAGGAAAATCCATGATAGTTGTTTTGAAAGTATGGTGACAAAAGACGTAGAAGAAGTTCAGCTTCAAACTTCTTTATTTTCAAAAAACTAGTTGGTTCAGTGCTACATACAGTAAAACTTTCTTTACATAAACGTCTCTACAGTATTCCTTTAAGTTTCTGTAGCACGTACCCTTTGTACATATATGTTGACCTCTAACACGGAGCTACAGAATGCGCTCCGGTTCCATGGTCTGCCAACTCCTTATCACGGAGCTGGGAACGTGCCACATTCAGCTTAAAGCACCACATTGGTCTCAAATAACTCTGTCTCTGAATCTATCTCTATCTCTCAGGCTAATCTTGTTTCACTTAAGCTTGCGCCGTATTGTTAACGGTCACGTGACCTTATCACATCTCATTGGCTGCTGTTGTGGTGCAGACTGTTGTTAGTTCGTTATTTAACATGGTGATATATCTTTATATGTTGGAATAGAATTGTGAAATTTATATTTTCGTAACTATTTGAATTAAATATATTACGCAACAGAGTTGATTTATCTGAAATGCATGTTAATTCTTAAACGAAGTAAAGAGGAGGTTCCTTTGCTATCAAGCACATGACACGATAGCACGTGATTTAGCGGTAGGGATGATATATTTGTTTATATGACTTATCACTGACCTTGTTTTGAACTGGATTAGTCATATATCGCCATTCGACGGTGTGTTATGCCAAATGCGAGAGCTAAATTATTTTATTGATTGTTTATTGCGCTGTACTTATTATATGTATAATGGCAGAGTCTACCGCCAGTTTTTCGCTGTAGCATTGTAAGGGAAAACATTTACAAAGCGGCGAAAAATGAATTGTGGTGCATGTGTTTAATGCACTCACAGAGAAGAATCCGTCTTTGTCAGTGAGAGAAGTCGAACAGCTGTGCTCTGAACTTACAGGTGTGTTAGGTCCGTAGGAACATCGCGACATGAAACGGAGACAACAGGATATCTTACCACTCCAGGGGCGATATTGCTGTGTGGCGAAGACCTTATTTAAGGCAATCAAATTATTCAGATCGCAAAATATACTACCTTGACGAGACTTGGGTGAATAAAGGACACACGACAAGTATGGCGTGACACGACCTTTAAGACTGAAAGACAAGATTTTTGCAAACTATGTGTGCTGATTTAAAAAAATCCTAGTGGTAAAAGCCAAAGGCCTTTCATTATAAACTTGTTCATTTATTCAGTTTCAACTTGCTCAGTTTCATTATAAACTTCATTATTTTTGCATGTCTTCATATTCTTATTTCTATCTTCCTGGCAATTATTATGACGTTTACTGCAGGTTTAAATGTGACGGGAAGGCACCGCCTATGGCCTATGGCGCGAAGGCATTAGCCAATTAGGCTGAGTGGGAAGTTAGTTGCACGCGGAGTGATACATGCCAGCGGGGTAAGGTTATATGAAGCAGAGATTAGTTTAATCCTGCTGTAAACAACAAAGCGGAGCTTACTTAACTCGTCACGTCTCAGACGCTACATGCACGCACATAAGTTTTGCAACTCTAGCAGTATATATAGCAGTGCTTACATCTAGACAAATAATAGAGTTGGGTTACACATTAACTTATTAAATCTATGAGTTGGTTCATTTCTGTAAAAAAAAATTAATGAAGTTTACTGCGTATAGCACTTTTCGTAAAATCGTTGTATTTCTCCACACGCTGTTTGCAGTTAGACGATTTTCCCGGTGTTCTTAGAGTTCCGGATGCTTGCTGTTCCATTCTAACACAATGTACACTACTTGCGGAAGTACCAAGGAGATCACCAGTTTCTTTCTCAATGTTTTTTATACACGATTCCGGATTTCTTTCTGTAAGCACCGCGAACCAATGTGCGATCATTCCCCTCTCGCCACTTGTTAAAGTTTAGAATCGATTGTGTTTTATTTCGGCTGAAGCACCGGCCTACTTCATGATGAAAAGCTTACTGATTTTAAATTGCATGTGTTCTAGGGCTTGTGAGGTACGCGAGATGTACAGGAAATACACTGTTACATATCAGAAGAAACTCTACACTATTAACAATGACACCTTAGCACTAAACTTGATATTGACCTCGTTGTGAGAGAGCTGCATGGTATAGGAATGCAAAAATATTATATAATGGCAGTGTGCTTTAGTAATTGTTAAATAAAATGCAGCTTAATTTAACGTAAGTTCATAGTGTGTATAATTTCAACTGTCTTCTGTCTAATATGTATATAGTATACAGAACACATCTATGTGGTATGTGAAGGAGAAAGATGAAACAAGTGACTATTACGTTTATAAGAATCGAAACATTTGCATACTTTTTTCTCTCCAAAATTAGCTCACACAGAGCAGGGATCAGAAAACTACTTACAGTACTGTACTTAAAGGAGGGATTTATCGTACGTATGCAAATAAAAGAAACACTTCGCTAAACCAATCAACAGCTTAACCGTTTTCTATCCCAATATCTCTGTCTGTCTCTCTTCCCACCCAGATGTTAAAGGGTTAAACAGTTAACAGTTAAGGGTTAACAGCAGGGTTAAACTACGTTGAGATAGATAATAGCTAACTCACTACTACCGGGCGTGGTAAAACTTTCTGGAAGTGGATCCTTCTCGAAACACCGTCTATAAAAGTCCTTTGCGCAGTAACAACACAGTTCCGCCTCGACCTCAAGACGTATGCTGGTGACTGGCGTTAAAGGCTTGCCACACCCTTTTACCAGCCAATAAGCAACTAGGCGATTCCTTTACATCCAATTATTAGTAATGGCGGCTAAGTTGTCCGACTTCACTCTCCCTCCAAAATAGGTTCACGTTCGCAAATTTGACAGTATATATTGTTTTGCAGTTAAGATTGCTGAAACTTTATCAATACCCCAAAAATCAAAATAGTTTACAAAAAAGATATAAACTGCTCTGTAGTTGGAGAAAAGATAAATGGGACGCATAGGTCAGTCGGTAGAGTACCTGCCTGCCGTGCTAGGGGTACCGGGTTCGATTCTCGGAGGTGGGGGTGGGGATATTTCTGCGACCAAGGTAATTTCTCATTTTTCCCAGAGTCTGAGTCTGAGAATGAATGAGAGTGCACATGTGTGCGTGATCTAATGATTAAAACCCAACGTTTACGAGTTAACACCTTCGATATGTTCTAAAGAAGAACGGCCGCCGATATGACCATTGAAGTTAAAGGCTGGGTATAAATGGAACAGAGAAAGAGGAATGTATTAATTGCCTCATTGTTTTCCAGTTGCACACTATATATAACCTGCTGAGCTTGCATGAACATATGTTCAACTTATTCATTACATTTACTATTGCAAATTTTGAAAACTTTATATGCTCTACAGGGTGAAAAGAGGTTGATGGGCAATGTCAGTACTTAAAATGAAATTCTGCGCAAACGATTATTTCTCCTGCTTCAGCAAATCGTTTGCTTTCTTCTGAAGGCACAGGTGCAATAACCCGGACTGAATCAGCCCTTCACCAACCGCTGCCAATACTATCGAATACCGATATCCGATACCTCTTGAACCGCCTCATTCATTGTTATCCTACACCGATGTCATTGTCCAGCGGCCTGGTTAAATACACCTAAATTGTTCTTTGGGCAGGACATCAAATTGGTTTGCTATTAACTTAACTGGAATTCAATGACTTCAAAAAAGCTCACTCCTCTTAAATCTATTCTGACAAACACTTATTTCTCTATCTACTCCATTATAAGTACATTACCTTATTGTACTTACAAGAGAATACAGTAGCCTTTAAGTGACAGTCAGTTGTTTTATATACATGACTTTCTGTACCCTTGTTCAAACACTTATTGCTCTATCTACTTCAAGATAAACTTTATCCTATTGTAGTTACAAGGGAATACTTTAGACTTTAAGTGATAGTCAAATGTTTTATATACATGACTTTCTCTACTTATGTACAAACACAAATTGCTCTATATACTTCAAGATAAACATTATCTTATTGTAGTTACAAGGGAATACTTTAGACTTTAAGTGATAGTCAAATGTTCTATATACATGACTTTCTCTACTCTTGTACAAACACTAATTGCTCTATCTTCTTCAAGATAAACATTATCTTATTGTAGTTACAAGGGAATACAGTAGACTTTAAGTGATAGTCAAATGTTTTATATACATGACTTTCTCTACTCTTGTACAAACACTTATTGCTCTATCTAAATCAAGATAAACATTATCTTATTGTAGTTACAACGGAATACAGTAGACTTTAAATGACAGTCAAATGTTTTATATACACAACTTTCTGTACTCTTGTTCAAAAACTTACTCCTCTATATACTTCAAGATAAACATGGTCGCTCTACCAGATGTACCACATTTTGTGGCACAATAAAAAATACTATGACCCTGAAAAATAATTTTGAATATATTATGACGCTGGCATGCTGAATGGCAATCAATTTCAGAAATAAAAGTTGTTAAGTCAGCCTTTTCGAGCTAGATGTTGTTAAGTCAAGTAGTTGCCGCATTAGCCGTTTGTTGGTACAACTACACTGTTACCGAAGCTCTTTGATAGCAGCTGTTGATATATTTTAGATTAGACATGTAGATATTAGACATTTTAGACATTCCACAAATGCACTTTCAGAAATTGTATCTGTACTTTCAACACCAGCGGGCCACGCCGTGGCTCAGTGGTTAGACCGCTTGGCTCTCACCAAGGCGGCCCGGGTTCGATACCAGGCGACCTCAAAGGGAGATTTGTGGTGCACAACACGACATTGAGACGGGTTTCTCTGGGATCTCCGGTTTCCCCCGCCATCTCATTCCACTGGTGCTCCATCTTCCTCTCATGTATCATCAGTGTCACCGTCTGCGGTGCCGTATGTAGTAAAAGCGGGCGTTAAACACTACACATTTGCAACACCAGGGCGCTCTTCCATGCTTATTGACAGAAATTTTGGTAATATTGAGAAGAAGAAACGATCATTGGATAAAGTCTTAGTTCCTTCCACATGGTTGAAACTGATCAAAGATTCACTACACAAGAAGCTCATTGATGTCCGTGTCATACGCCCACTGGCCGTTAACGCGGAACATGATGGCACTCCAGTTGTTGAAGTTATATTACTTCAAAGATGCCCTCGACCATGTCCTTGTAAGAAGTGTTCTTAAATTCAATTTAATCCGGGGTGTGTATTTCCAAAGAGGTTGTGTACCAGAAGTTCGTCACACAATGTCTTCCTCACTTTATCGTCCCCGGTCTCTTTTGAGGAGAGTAGTGAGGATACGAACCCTACACAAGGCATGTGGTAGTGCGAAAAAAACACACCAGATAGGCTTCGGAAGATTAAGAAGACAAAATATTACGATGTTCTTCACTACTGGAACATATCACTCTGCCAGAAGGTACCACATTTTAATGTAGCAGAGATGGAGTGATGTTTTGATGACTATGTTGTATGTCAGTCCATGAAGTGCATACTGTATTAGTCCATAGTAGAGATGTGTTGGTGAAAATAAAGTAATAGTTTACCCGTGGCTACATATTATAATATTGTATAATGGAGAAACATTAAGAATCAGAAGCTATTAAGTCAAGTAACTTAACAACTTTTCATCCAATTAAATTAAATGTTGTTAAGTCCTAATAATAAAATATCCTGTCACACATGCTACATATATCAAACCGTGAGAAACACTTCAAGACACTATTTTGTACCTACAAACGGAGGCAACACATAAAATTCTTTCATTTGTATTACTATTTTGGTATTTTAAATTGCATTTGAAAACTTTTTGTAGCTCTCCTGCACAATATATGCAAATGTAATAATTTATAACTTAAAACTTCACTTATCTTCTAAGAAATGATGATTATTCTTATAAATTATACAGGGTCGCGATTCCATGTATATTTATACACATCTTCTTCTGTAGCCATGTTACTAAATATTATATGTTGATATCTTCCTGTTAGTACTACCAAAATCTGAAAATAAAACAAATTTAAAAACAATCAACTGCCAGTATTTCAAAATTCATTACACGATGCTTGTTTTTTAAAAGAAATATCTTTTCCCAAAACATTAAATCTATCAGACCATTTAATTGTTTTAATAATTTAACTTCTGGATTTATTTCATGGTTAAATTACCAAAAATGATGTGCTACAGCCAATTTATCAGTTTGTTTATAATCGACTTTTATTTTTCTAAGGGCAGAAATATCATTAACAGTTTTTTGATATTTGAAGCTTTCAATTTTTTAAAGTCTTTATTAAAACCATTAATTAAAGCAGTATTAATAATACATTTATATTCTTTATTAAGTTCATCTCTATTCATTGGTATATTTATTAATCTATAAATCAAACCATTGAAAGCAACTAATTTATATGAACGATGGTTAAAACTTATTTTTTATGTAATTATCAATATGACTAGACTTCCTATAAATACCACTTTTTAATTTATTATTACTTCTTAATATCTATATTTCTTATTATTATTAATACTACTTTAATTAATTGTTTTAGTTAAGACTTTATAAATAAAAATTTGAATTATTCAAATATCAAAGACTGTTAATGATATTTCTACACTTAGAAAAACAAAAGATAATTATAATTTTTAAAAGTTTTCTTAACTCCTTGGGTTAATAAACATTTCCAAAAGAAAGTGTGAAGAGTTTTGTATAGCTTTAGTTCCTCAAAATAAATATAGTATTAAAAATGTACTGCGTTTCTCTATAAAAGAGAAAATTCCTAATAGTAAAAAATCTGGTATATATCGTTTAATTGTTTCTATTGTGATAAAGTTTATATTGGAAAGACAAAACGTAATTTAGAAACCAGAACGAAAGAGTATTTTCGTAACCTTAAGTATAAACAAACTGATAAATAGGACGTAGCAGATCATTTTTGGTCATTTGACCATGAAATAAATCCTGAAGTTAAATTATTAAAACAATTAAATGGTCCGATAGATTTAATGGTTTGGGAAAATATATTTCTTTTAAAAACGAACATCGCATAGTGAAATTTGAAATACCGATAGTCGATTCTGTTTTTAAATTTGTTTTATTTTCAAATTTTGATGGTACTAGCAAGAGCATATTGACATGTAGTGTATAGTAACATGGCGACAGCTGAAGATGTGTTTAAGTTTATATGAAATCGCGATCCTGGAGAATTTATAAGAATTATCGTCATTTCTTTTCAGATAAGTAAAATTTTAAGTTAAAAATTATTATATTTGTATATATTTGTTTGATTCACTGTTAATAGCTTTATATTTTACGTATTCTCCTGCACAAACACTGACTTAGCAAGTTTTGCTCCCTACCGCTTCAATTACTTCATGAATTACATTAGTAAGAAAGAAGAAATCGGTTTTAAATTCACTTTAACTGTTGTCTTGACCAAATCGATATTCATATATCGTCTGCCTCACATTCAAGAAGTCTCGAGTTCGATACTCGGCGATTCTCAGCTGCAAAGGAATTTGATTTGTTTTTAGAAGCATGTCTATGTTGGCACGTTCTGTGGTGGTCATGAGACGACGTAAACCACGATCGTAAGCGGGGCACTAAATTAACTACAGAGACGGACAGTATTTAACTGGGGATAGTCACTTTAGCTCCTTTTATTTGGCGCTTGCCTTTACGACTAGTAAAATTTTTATTCGTCAGCAGGAAACGCAAATCTATTTGGATCTGCCAATGTGGCGACTGGCTCCCTCTTCGTGAAGCTACACTCAAAAACATATATTTCTTTACTGTGCTAAACACGAAATGTCACATTTTTTCGGATGCTCTTTAACTTCTGCGTCCTTTTTTATACACGGTGTTCATATTTATTCGTTATTTCCCGCCCTCCGATTGAACAAGAATGTCATAGTTGGCTGGTGAGTCTTAAAATCACAGCTCCCTCTTCGGAGAAGAAGCGGAACCGTAAGCAAATTACAGCGCTTTGTGTGTGGTTGCTCTGGTAACTAATACAACCAGCTTCCCCTGGATATGAACACAGGGCACTGCGTCTTCCAGATTGTACGCTACTTTCGTACCAGCATTAAAATTGGTGCGACGTATAAATATAATTTAAACCGCTGCATAGAGGAGTTTATGCCACGCTATCCAGCATTCACACAAGTCCCTCGGAGCGTAATGTTGTCAAAAATGTCCAGGTACCATCAAATTGACATACTTTTGTTTGTAACACAAACCTCTTACGTTTTATCAGTATACGATATAAATTTTTTGTCATTCTCACGCTTAATTAAAATGTCTATTAATGTTGGTATCCTTATGTCCTTTAAAACCCTATAGGTGCATCAAACGGGAGTCCCGGAAGGCAGTGTACTGTCCCCGTTACTCTTTGCGGCCTACATGTCTGATTTCCCCTTAGAACTACAGACTGTTATGTGCCAATATGCCGACGACGTCCTCATAATGGCACGTAACAAAAACCTAAGATATTATCATCCTCCGCTGCAGCGCCAGTTCCGAGCCATTGGCCGTTGGAGTGAGAAGTGGAGCTTGGCCATTAGCCCCGAGAAGAGCCCCGCTCCTCTCCTGGCTAAGGTTCGAGCTAGGCGACCGGATTGGTCGCTGAGGTTGAGGCAGAGGCAAATCCCCTGGATTCCCACTGCCAAACACCTTGGCGTCCACCTCGATCGCGGTCTCACCTACGCACCTCACGTCCGGGTCAAATCCGGACAAGGGCATGCAGCAATAAGGCAGTTGTACCCTGTACTTAAATCCACTATGCCAACGCACCTCAAACTACGCCTGTATCGGGCAATTATACCACCCCTGGTTCTGTACGGCTGCGAAGTCTGGGGATCAGCGGCTCCCACCACTATTCGCAGACTACAGAACGTCCAGAACAGGGCACTGCGGATGATCTACGATACCGGGCGCATATTCCCGTTCCGTATCCTTCACACCTACTCCGGAGTCCCGTACATTGTGGACGTGGTGCGGGAGAGATCACGTACCATCTATGATAAGCTAGTCTCCCATCCCAATATCCTGGTGAACAACCTTGGCCGTTACGACCACAGGGTTCCTCGCCGCCGACCAAGCTACCGGTTGCCCAAAGATGCTTTGGGTAACCAGAACTGAACAGGGCCACATTCCCGTGACTGCAAACCCCCAAGCCCAGAAATGGTCTTGGTTAGTCCATTACCTAAACATTTGTTCCTTTCCCTCTAGCCTGTTAAGCGGACTGTGCTCAGATGCCTCCCAGGCAGGCGGAAGAGCGCAGCCAGCGCTGGGCGCACAACCCCCACGGGGCAACAGCGCGCATAAGGCTGGACATACCACTGCCGAAGACAACCGCCTGAGACAAAGAGATAAAGACGCAATAAGCGGCTAGGTGCTGAGCAGCAAACACTTCGTCCAGGTAAACCTGGACGACTCGATTCTTCTGCTGGTCTGCTGGAAACATTTCCAGGATATAGGATCAGTTACTCGCAAAAAGAGAGACACTTGACCCTATAAAGTGACAGGTCCCAATCTAGAAGCAATAAATAATGCTATGATAGAAAGGCCTCAAGCATACCTTCTCGCAATACAGACAGTGTTTAAGGGGAAGAGAGAAAGGAAATATAAGAAAATGAACACATAAAACTATGTACTAGAGATATTTTCTTGTTTAGACTTGGATAAAAGCTTTGTACATATTGTAACACTAATTTATTTTTCATTCCTACAACATGTTCTGCTAATGTTCTGGTTTGTAATGAAGTCACATTGTGAGGAAGCTGTGGATGATAGAAAAGAATTGATAATAAATTGTAATATTTCTATTTTATGTGACAGGTTTACAATATGCATATATGTCTACTACAACAGAAAAACAGATTTTCATTGTGAAATAAGTGTTCATTGAGTTATCATTTCGTATAGTCTTCATGGTGTACCTTAATGGCTGCATAACTAGTTTTGCAATGCATTGCAGTATACAGTTTTTTAAAAGCAGTTAACATATCTATGCACCATACTCATATTTATTGCAACTTAATGCAGTGTTTGTACACAATTAAGCCATAGAATTTGTAATACATACTCTCTCTTAAAAATAAATGATTAGAAATGTCAGAAGTTGTCATTCATCTTCTCTCTTTCTCTCTTTTGCTCACACACACACACACACACACACACACACACACACACACACACACACACACACACACACACATACACACACACACACCGAAGTTGTCATCAAAATATTCATCTATACTGCAATAGGCTCAGCTTAACAAGAGTTTAGTCAGTTTAGATTTAAACTTAGCAGCTAACAGTATTTTTTTAAGCTTTTAGGAAGCTTATTAAGTAGTTTTGGACCAAAGTATTGGGGCTTATGTTCAAAACGTTTTAGCCTGTGACCTTTAACTATATAGTCATTCTCTCCCCTTGCTTCATATGTGTGGACATCGGAATTTGTGGAGGTTATATTCCTGTTATGTACAAAGAGTATTGTTCGCAGAATAAATATGCAGGAAACAGTAAGTATTGTCGCCCTGGCGGTACACTCGCGAAGCCGAAGCCGGTGGAGATTCGGAAAACTTCGGAACCAATCGTTACCGGTAGCGACAGACAGTTGAATGTAGAGTTGGAAAAATAAACACTTTAAGGTTCTAGCAATTCTGTAATGGTGAACAGTGTATTTCGAGGAGAATAAAGTGTAGTTTTTGTGTTTTGTAACCTCATTTTATCATTTCACGAACCCACAAAGTCACAGTATGTTTAATTGTTTAAAATACGGCCTGTATGAACTCGTACGTGTTATTTTTGTCAGGTATCTGATAGCTCTTTTTTGTAGGAGAAAAATTCTGTTAAAGTTTAATTTGGAAGTGTGTCCCCACAGCTCGATGCCATAAGAAATGTGTGAATATATCAATGCAAAATATAATAACTTACTAGTATCTACTGAGAGAAAATTGGCTAAATATCGCAACACAAAAAGTCTTGAATTTAATTTACTTTCTAGATTTTCAATGTGGTTGTTCCAAGTAAACTTGTCTTCAAGGATTAAACCTAAAATATTTATACTTTTTACACAGTGGACTAGACGAAATTAAGTACATTTATATTACGCGGGTAGACCCATCTCTCTACGAGCCGGTAGAGGAAGGCTTCAAAGCTGTTGTCAGCACATCAAATACGATCGCAAGCCGCTAGGGGAGTCGTATATAAATTCGTTCCATCAGCGAAGCTATTGATAACGTCAAATTTTACCTGGTAAAATCACAGATACAAATGAACACGTGTATTGGTAGTGAAAGGCTGTTTAATATTGCGCCTCTTTATCAGGCTTAACTTTCTTTTAACTTCCGGAAATCCCTGACACGGAACCACCATCTTTACTTCGTTTCCCAAAGGACTCATGCTGAAGATTTTACGTCAAATAAAATCCATCGCCGCCAGGTTTGAACCAATGACCTAGTCCACCGAGGAAGACATGTGGCAACCTATAATTCTGTAACTTCATCCCTTCTTCCTGTGTGAGGTGACAGTGCTCGAGGTATATCCCTAGTTATTTTAGTTAATTGATGGAAATTAATCATTTCTTCATACTAGCCGTATATAGGCTAAGATATTTGATGGATAGAGTCAACATGAAAAATTCAATGTCACGGCCGAGATTTGAACCACGGATCTTCTGGTTTCCGTCCAGTAGCTCTAACCTGTTGAGCTACCATGGCCAACTTGCAGTCACGACATTATATTCTCCATTTGACTCTTATATTTCCCCGGTAGACGACAAGGGGCTCATGTGAAGAAATGACTAACTTCCATCAATTAACTAAAATAATGTTCTTCTTCTTCTTCACTTCATGGCATAGGGAATCAAGTGCCTGTTCCGCCTTCGAAGTCCTCCAGCCATCGTTTCCTGGGTCTGCCCACCGATCTCCTACCTTTAGGATCATACTGTAATATTTGTTTTGTAAGTCTATTATCTGTCATTCTTTCAACATGTTCCTTCCATTTTTGTTTGAGTTCTTTTAACCTATCATTCATACTAAAAAATTTCCAGCTCTTCTCTTATATTTTCATTTCTTATTAATTCCCTCTTCGTGCATCCTTTCACACTTCTCAAGAATTTCATTTCTGAAGCCTGTATTTTACTCTGTTGCTTTTTAGTTAACGTCCAAGTCTCACTTCCGTATGTCAGTATAGGTACAGCCATAACTTTGTAGAACTTTAATTTTGTTTCTTTACGTATTTTGTTTCTAAATGTTCTATTTATTGTTCCACACACTCTTTGAAATTTGCATATTTTATTGTAGACATCATATTCCTTGTCATAACTAACATCAGTTCCCAAGCAGTTAAAATGGCTTACCTGTTCAACCCAACGATTATTTATAACTATTTTTGTTCTAAGTGGCTCTTTCCCAATGAATGCCATTACCTTTGATTTTATAAAATAAATTTTCATGTTATATTGCTTACAAAGTTCTCTAAGTTTAAAAATAGATTTTTGCAGGGCAGACTCGCTATTTTGTATAATAACTAAGTCGTCAGCAAACAATAAAATATTTAAAAGGTTTTTATTTAAAATTTGAAAACCTACATTCACTAGCTGCTTCAATTTGCACACTAGGTCGTCAATATAAATACTAAAAAGTGTAGGGATAAAGTACACCCTTGTCTGACACCCTGATTAGTAAGAATTTTTTTTAGGAATTTTACCATTGTTCTTCACATTTATTTTTGTTTGGAAGTAGAAGCATTGTATCATTTTTACTAATTATTGTGGGTATCCTCGTTCTTCCAATATTTGCCACACTTTGCATCGGTTTACCCCATCGAAGACTTTTTCAAAGTCAGCAAATGCCATATGCGTTTCTTTATTAAACTCCCTATGTTTTTCAATTAGTTGTTTAACAATGAAAATGTTATCTACACAGGATCTGCCTCTTCTAAATCCACTTTGTTTTTCCGAGAGAAGACATTCAGCTATATTCTGCAACCTTTTGTTTATTATTTTAGCAAATATTGTATAGGCCGCATCCAGTAAACATATTCCTCTGTAATTGCTACAGTCATTCCGTTTCCCTCTCTTAAAGATAGAGATGGTTTGGGCCATAAGCCAATCTTCTGGGATACATTGCTTCTTCCAGCACATATTATAGAAATGTAGCAGTCGGAGCTTTAGCTTAACTAAAATAATAAGAGTTAAATGATGAAGCCTAGGACTCAAGTACTTACAATAGTAAGTCGCCACAAACTGTGTATCTCGGATACGATAGCCCCTAGTGGTATACCGGGGAAATATACGATAAAATGGAGAATTTAATGTCATGACGGCAAGTTGGCCAAGGTAGCTCAATGGGTTAGTGTGATTGAACGGAAACCAGAAGATCCGTTGTTCAAATCCCGGCCATGGCATTGAATTCTTCATGTTGACTTTATCTATCTCCCTAGTTACTTTACTATAGAGAAAATAAATGTCTGATAAGTTTAGAAACACAAAACGTGACAGAGCTTTAGTATGTTTGTGCTGGAGGGCGATAAGAGATAAGCGGATATTGAGACTGATTGATGTAGGGTACTGAATTAATGAGATTATGTTTTGTTTGTGTTTGCAGTAAGGCCACTCTGGGTTCGACTCCTGGGAGAAAATCGTCCCCTGTCGGCGGACAACACGTACGAGCTGCAATGTGAGGCCGTGGGGGCTAGGCCACCCCCCGTCATGAGCTGGTGGAAGGGCAGCATACCCCTCAGGAACACCCGGGAAACGGTAAGTACTTAACGAAACATTATACTTATTCAAATTTATTGGAAGTTTTGTAATCATTACTTCGCCGCGAAATAGCAATAAATGCTAATTTAGATTTCAACAAATAATTGAACTGCGACAGATCATGTCACATCTTTTTCCTGTTTCTCTGCTTACCTAATCAAGCAGGAGGGCTGTTCAGTAAAGAATGATCAATTTTTTGTTTTGTTGTTTTGAGAACGTATCTTTACTCATCCTCATAATTTTTATGACCCTTCTCAAAATAGTCTACCTTGAAACAGTTATTTTATGTTGTCCCCAAAGAGTTTCAAATATTGTATTATGTGAGGTTATGTAGAGTGAGTCACGCACAGAGAAGCTATGTAAGTGGAAATGACGTCACAAAAGTGTGGAATAACAAACTTATTTGTGATTGGTGTGACGCGTATATCGTAAAACGTGGACCAATCAAATATAGAAGATTTTACGTTGCCATGGAGGATATTCAATATTCCTCTAGGGGGGTCGAACTATTAGCGAAATGCTAATGTGTAGAAGAAGCGGAACTGGTCATTCTTCTCCTAACAGTCGCCGTGAACGGATGTAAGGTTCTCTTCTTAAACGCCGTTGTGTGCGGAAGAGTATAAGTTTATTCTCGTAACCATCATCGATTATAACTAGATAATCTTTACATTAAATATCATCGCTAGAAGACACACAATTTAATTATTATACACGGTAGTGAAAAAACGTATAAAACTTTTGATTCTTGCACGCATCCAGATAAACGCGTCACATCAAGTGAATCTTGTGTAAGAATAGTGTTATAAATGTTGTATCATACATCTTGTTCGAACTGGTGTTAATTGAAGTAAGGAAATAAAAGTTTCTACATTATTTAATACAGAGGAAAATGATTACTCATTTTACGTAAAATTTCCTTCCGCCGTACCACCCCTGTAAAAAGAAGATATCTAGCTCAACCGACTGAAGCCACGCCGAGGTAAGCTGGGACTTCAAGAATCATCAATTCCAACCCTGTTCCAAATGATCACCTCAACGAGGGGCATAATTCGCCATCCTTCAATACGACGCATAAATCCAGTTCCAAAATGGCGCCCAACTGTATGGCTCGAATAGGCAGAAGGAGGATTACACCACAGGAGAATAAATAGTGTAATGGACAGGTAACTTCGAATCAAGAAAGAAGAAAGAAGAAAAGTGAGTACGGAAAATCTTAATAGATAATTAATAGGAAAAGTGACAAAATTATAATTTTCATTTTTTTATGTTATTAAGAAAGGGAAAAATATTACCTAAAATGGAAGGTAAAAAATTAACAGACAATAAGAATAAAAATTTTGGGGAAGGAGTGGAAAGACTAGTTAGTGATAAGAGAGCAGAAATACAAGAAGTCAGGGAAGTAGTGGAAGGAATGATTAGTGATGATGCAGGAACAAGTAGAACAGAAATTATGCAGAGTAAAGTTAATGAAATGATAATAGACAGGTTAGAGAAAATGATGAGTAATTTTGATGCTAAAATGGATAATTTAAGACAGGATATGAATCAAAATTCAGAAAATTTAAATAGTTTTAGACAGGAAATAAGACAGGAAATAAGACAGAATTCAGATCAAAATTCAGAAAATTTAAATAGTTTTAGACAGGAAATAAGACAGGAAATAAGACAGAATTCAGATCAAAATTCAGAAAATTTAAATAGTTTTAGACAGGAAATAAGACAGGAAATAAAACAGAATTCAGAAAAGGCAGATCAAAATTTAAGGCAGGAAATGAGTAATTTAAATGCTAAAGTAGATCAAAGTTCAGAGAAATTAGAAGCTAGGATAGATCAAGGTTTAGGTAACCTAAGAAATGAAATTGAGAAAGGAAGAGAAGAGTGTAGAGAAGGCATAAAATCTTTAAAACAGAAAATAGAATCTCATGATGGAGAAATGTCTAAGTTAAAAGAGATGTTTCAGGAAATGAAAATAAGTCAGGAAAATGTAGTAAAAGATATAAGAAGTGAATTGGCTAAGGAGTCAGAAATCCTTAAGCAACAACAAGTAGAATTTGTAGAAAAACAAAAAGTAGAAATAGGGGAATTAGAGAATAGAATAAGACAAGAAATAGATGTAGTCTTATTAGATAATTCACGGAAATACCATGAGGAAAATATTGAAATACAGAATAATTTTGTAAGAGAGGTAAATAGTATCAGAAATGATGTTAAACTAATTGCTACTGAGGTGCAAACACAACAAGATGAACTAAAAGTTAAATATGATGAAGTCAGTAAGTTGAATAGTGAAATGATTACAAGAATAGATTTGGCACAGGAAAGTTTTGAGAGAGAGAAAGAAAACATTAGCAAGCTGAATCAAGTTGTGGTTGCATTACAGGCAAGCAAAATTTCTGAGAACCAGAGGGTAATAAAATCTAAGAATATTACATGTATTGACTCACCTGGTAATTCAGGTAATATTGTACAAAACTTAGAGAATTATTTGGAGAGTGACGATACAGAATCTTTGTCACCTGATTGTGAAGTAAATGGTAATGGACAAATACAAAACATGCACACACATACACAGTTACACAGTCAAGGTAACACAAATTGTACAAATTATTTGTTGCATGACATAAGTCCACCTACTTTCGAAGAAGAATCGGGAGACAATCCCAAAATATTTCTAAAGGAATTAGAGGAATATTTTAAAATTAAAAAGATTCCAAATGAATTTAGGATGATGATTGTTAAAAGGTGTTTGAAGAAAAATGCTTTAGAATGGCTGAGGTTAACACTAGCATCACATGAAACGTATAGTATGTTTAGGAATGTGTTTATAAATAGGTTCTGGGGTCCAGAAAGACAGAGAAGAATTAAAGTCGAACTGGCCACTGGTAAATTCGAGTTCAAGAAGGGTGTGTCCATGACTGAATATTTCCTAAAACTTGCTAACAAAAGTAAACTTGTGAATCCAGATATGTCAGAAACCGAGATCGTGAATATGCTAATACGACATTATCCACCACACATTAGAAACCACCTAATTGTGGCTAAGCCCGTCGACTTTACTGATATGATTGAGTTATTATCAGAATTTGAGGCTCATAACCTTAATTCTGATTCTACTCATAGTCAAGTTGATCCTGACAAGACTCATATAGAACAAAAGCAAGTAAATAGACAGGAAGTAAGACCAACAATCAGGGAAAATCACAACCATACTAACCAAAACCAAAATAGTTTTAACCAAAATTGGGGCGGGGCACGTTCAAGAGACAACTATGAACGAAGAGAGTACAACCCCAGAAAGACATATGAATCGGTAGTGCCAGGTATAGGAAGGAGAATTCCAAATACTCCTAGGAGGAATTATAATAATGACCAACCTGTGGGAAATGTGAGGAGTAATCAGGTGAATCAACTGAGGTTTTACAGGGGAAATAACTTAAGAACGGGTTATCAAAGTAGAGGAAGAGGAACTAGCATCGAAGACTCTTCATTAAGAGATTTTGGGGGTCCTAGGTTTGAAAGGGCAGACAATAACCTAGAAAGGACACGGACTCAGGGAATAGAAGGAGAAATAAATAACGGTAGTACCAACCCAACTGCTAGTGTAACTACCGACCGCACTAATGCGGAAAACTGAGTACCAAATCATTTTGTGCCTTGGAAAGTGGTTCGGTAAAAATGACACAGGGCAAAATCAAAATTCAAAATTTACCAGAAGATAAGCTCACTCTCTCCAGAAGTAAAGATCGGGAATTAGTAAATCCACCTCAGATTAACCTTCGTATAGGCGATAGCGAATATAAAGTATTGATAGACACAGGAGCTAGTTCATCAGTAATAAGTGAGAACTTATTCAAGGAATTACTATCCAAGTTTAGGATTGAATATTTAAACGTGTGTAATGTATACTGTAGCACAGCTATTGGGAAAAAGAAAGATAAAGTTAAATATCAAGCGTTAATTCCTGCGCGAATAGATGATTGGAATTTCAATTTTATCGTATTGGTAATACCAAACTTAGCTCGTGATATTATTATTGGCAATGATGTATTGTATGGTTGGCAAAGTGTGATAGATTTCGAAAAACATGAAATGAAGGTCAAAGGAGATAATGAAGTAATCAAAATAAATTTGTTAGAAGAAATTATATTAAAAGAAGATGAGAAGGATAGTATAAATAATGATAGGTTTTTTGTAGAAAATATAATATTATACGAAGAAGATATAATAAATAATGAAGAAGATGATAGTGGTAAAGAAAATTTACTTTTAAATAATAAAGAAAATGAGACGTTTGACCTTGGAGATCATTGTTGCCAAATAAACACATTAAATACCGACACCGAGCGAAAACAAGAAGAGGAAGAAATGATATTCCAAAGAACTTTGAAAGAAAAGTTAGGGAAAACATACAATTTAAATCACGCGCAAAGAGAACAATTGAGGTTATGTATACTAAAGAACAGGAACGTTTTTAGTACGAAACCTGGATTGTGTAATAAGTACATACATACATTTAAGGTGAACGACATTGCTCCTTATACTCATAAAAGTAGATCTGTGCCTATCGCTATTAGACAACAAGCATCTGAAGTAATAAACGATATGCTAGAAAATGGAATTATAGAGATTTCTAATTCGCCTTACCTAAATCCTTTGTGCTGGGTACATAAATCGAACGGAACACTGCGTATGACGATTGACGCAAGAAAGATAAACTCACTAACACAACCCGATCACTTCAGACCTCTTGGAGTTGATGAGGTATTATCAAAATTAGGACATGGAAAATATTTTTCAAAATTAGATTTGGTTTCATCGTATTGGCAGATACCCCTAGATGAATCTGTTCGAAAATACACAGGATTCAATTTTGGAGGAAAAATATACCAATTCAAAACATGTGGTTTTGGATTATCCACTAGCGGAAGTGCATTACTTCGAGCGTTACATAATATTTTCGGAGATACCATAGAAAATTTCGCTCTACAATATATTGATGATTTTCTTATTTTTGATCAAAATTTTGACGACCATATATCACATCTAAATTATATATTTACAAAATTTTCTGAAAGTGGTATGACAATAAATCTGGATAAATCGCAATTTATTGCCAAAGAGATTGAATTTCTAGGTTATATTATATCTGAAAAAGGCATTAACACCGAATCCAGAAAGAATCAAATCGATTGAAGCTATCCCTCCACCCAAGAACATCAAGCAATTAAGAAGATTTATGGGAATACTACAATATGAGAGTAGGTTCGTTATAAATTATGCCAAAGAGCTTAGTCCTTTGAGGGAACTTCTTAAGAAAAATTCAATTTGGAAATGGACTGAAGAACATCAACAGGCTTTTCAAAACGTGAAAGAATTATTTAAAAATGCCATTCTTTTGGAAAGACCCATTCAAAATCAACCATTCAATATATATTCTGATGCTAGCATTCAAGCTTATGCAGCTGTACTAACGCAGATTGATGTATCTGGAAATAATCATGTAATTGCTACTGCTTCCAGAGCATTGCACAAAATAGAAGCTAATGCTTGCATAACCGAATTGGAAATTGGAGCTATATATTTTGCTTTACAAAAATTTAGGCAATATGTGTACAATACCAAAGTTATTGTGTATACAGATCACATTAGTTTATTATTTATAAAGAAATGTAAATTAACTAGCTCAAAAATATCTCGTTATATTCATGAAATTACTTCGTATGATATTGAGATTAGGCACATTCCAGGAAAAGAAAACATCTTTAGTGATTTATTATCAAGACTAAGATGGGAAGGGGAAATCCCAGAAACATTATCACATCCACATCATGAGATTAAATTGTTCGAATTAAATTTTAAATGGAATAAAGACCTAACCCAAAAGTTTAAGAATATTTCGGAAACCCAACAAAATGATCCAAAATTGTCTTTATTGCTACAACATGTTCCAGAAATTGGAGAAAATATAAATTGTAACATAGCAAAGAAAAATGGTATTCTTTACAAATTACATGGGGATGTAATACGAAAATGGAAAGTGATAGTTCCGAGTAGTTTGGAAGAAAATGTAATAATTTCTTTTCATCAAAATTTAGCACATTCAGGATGTGAAAAAACTGCTATGACTATAAAAGAACAATTGTACATTAAACATATTGACAAGAAGGTTAGGAAATTAATTTCAACATGTGAGTTGTGTCAGAAAGCTAAACCAATAAACGTCAGATATGATTTTGAACCTCAAACTATCATCAGGGATAGAAAGAACGAACTAGTTGCTATTGATGCTCATGGAGAAATGCCAGCTAGTCAACACAATTGCAAATACATTTTTGTAATGTTTGATATTTTTTCTAAATTCGTAAAAATTTATCCTGTACAAAATATCAAAAGCAGAACGTGCGTAAATAAAATTTTAAAAGATTGGGTACCAAAGTATGGGCCAATAAAGGCAATATTATCAGACAACGCAACGGTTCACCGGAGTAAATTGTTTACTTCAGAAATGAAGAACAATAACATTAAGATGTATTACTCTTCAGCATATTTTCCCCAAGGAAATCCTTGCGAGAGAGTGATGCGTGATTTAGGCTTGTATTTCAGAATTCTGTGTCATTCTAACCACCGAGGCTGGTACAAATACTGCCATATTATTGAGAAAATCATTAACAATACCCCAAACTCTACTACCAAATTTTCACCAATCGAATTAATGACTGGACTACAACCTGAACCTCTAGTAATAAAAGCACCAACAACCTTAAAAGTAGATGAAATGGAATTGAATGAAGAAGAAAAGTGTGCTGAAGCATTTCGAAGAATAAAAGAAAAATCAGAGAAAAGATTATCAAAGATACAAAGAAAAGGAGCGAAATGGAATCCTGAAATAAATGATAAAGTTCTCGTAAAGACATTTAGTATCTCCAGTTCTAAAATCAAATCCTATTGGAGAATGAATTTGTTATATAAAGGTCCATATAAAATAGTAAGAAAATTTGGGGATCATACGTACGAATTAAGAGACGATGATAATAAAATGATAGGAAAATATCACAAAACACTTTTAAAACCATTCAAAAGCCTTGACACTCACAAGAACAAATGATTTAAAAAAAAAAAAATATATATGTTTATGAATTACTGAAAAATGTTTTGTTTATTATTATTGTGTTCGAATAATTTCTGATTTTATATTGTTATTTTTAAATTGTATTAATTGTTCATTGTTGTAATAATGTTTAATTATTGGGGCATTCTTCAGAATATATGGAACAATATTATTGGGAGATTTAAGTTAATTTTCCATATATTCTGAAGAGGGGCATCTGAAACAGTTATTTTATGTTGTCCCCAAAGAGTTTCAAATATTGTATTATGTGAGGTTATGTAGAGTGAGTCACGCACAGAGAAGCTATGTAAGTAGAAATGACGTCACAAAAGTGTGGAATAACAAACTTATTTGTGATTGGTGTGACGCGTATATCGTAAAAAGTGGACCAATCAAATATAGAAGATTTTACGTTGCCATGGAGGATATTCAATATTCCTCTAGGGGGGTCGAACTATTAGCGAAATGCTAATGTGTAGAAGAAGCGGAACTGGTCATTCTTCTCCTAACAGTCGCCGTGAACGGATGTAAGGTTCTCTTCTTAAACGCCGTTGTGTGCGGAAGAGTATAAGTTTATTCTCGTAACCATCATCGATTATAACTAGATAATCTTTACATTAAATATCATCGCTAGAAGACACACAATTTAATTATTATACACGGTAGTGAAAAAACGTATAAAACTTTTGATTCTTGCACGCATCCAGATAAACGCGTCACATCAAGTGAATCTTGTGTAAGAATAGTGTTATAAATGTTGTATCATACATCTTGTTCGAACTGGTGTTAATTGAAGTAAGGAAATAAAAGTTTCTACATTATTTAATACAGAGGAAAATGATTACTCATTTTACGTAAAATTTCCTTCCGCCGTACCACCCCTGTAAAAAGAAGATATCTAGCTCAACCGACTGAAGCCACGCCGAGGTAAGCTGGGACTTCAAGAATCATCAATTCCAACCCTGTTCCAAATGATCACCTCAACGAGGGGCATAATTCGCCATCCTTCAATACGACGCATAAATCCAGTTCCAACCTGAATGCGATGCACTTGTCCCAGCGTTTCTTCCATTCTTCAAAGACATGCTGGAAGCAATTTTTTGAGAGATGCTTCAAAATTGCCTCCGCAGCCTTCACCACTGCTTCTCATAATGAATAATGCCT
Organism: Mantis religiosa; assembly: GCA_030765055.1. Taxonomy (NCBI): domain Eukaryota; kingdom Metazoa; phylum Arthropoda; class Insecta; order Mantodea; family Mantidae; genus Mantis; species Mantis religiosa. The sequence goes on along the minus strand of CM060947.1, from coordinate 248,293,917 downwards.
CCCACGAAGGCGTTTCTTCAAGTTAGGGAATAGAAAAAGGTCACATAGAGCTAAATGTGGACTATTGGGAGGGTGAGGGATGCACTTCACGTTGATTTTTGCAAGATATTCAGCAACAACATTGGCAATGTGCGGCCGCACATTATCGTGGTGCAGCATCCAGCCTGCTTCACGGAAATGTGCTCTTTTGCACCTGATATGGACTTGCAATGTTTTCAGGACATCCCTGTAGTATTGTCCAATTACTGATGTGTGTGCAGGTTATACAGACTGATAAACCATTCCGTGAATATCAAAGCATGAGATGACCATAACTTTCCCAGCAGAAGCAACAACCTTTACTTTTTGGGCGGAAGGTGATGAACAGCTTTGCTGTTTGCTCTCAGGATCAAAATGATGTAGCCAAGTTTCATCAGCAGTGATTACGTTTGAAAGAAACTCCGGATCTTCCTGTATCATCAACTTTAACTTTATGCAGACCTGCACGTGAATGTCCTTTTGTTCGGGAATCAACAGTCTTGGAACCCATCGCGCACAAGCACGTCTCATGTGTAATGTTTCTTTTATCAACGTGTGGGTGGCACCCAATGAAATGTTCAGTATTTCAGAAAGTGATCTTAAGGTAATTCGTCGATCCTCTCTCACAATGGCAACAGCAGTGTTGATGTTTTCTTCCGTAAGAGCAATAACTAGGGCACCGGGTCCACCTTCATTTGGATTTGATTTTCTCCCCTCTTTAAACATTTTAAACCACCTTCGAGCTGTGCTGTAGGGAAGAACAGACTCTCCATAGGCCTCCTGTAACATTGTATAGGCCTCAACTGAAGATTTGTTGAGATGAAAGCAAAATTTCAAAGCCGCACATTGTTCCTCGCGTGTTACCTCCATTGCTGCGGTAGGCGATACTGGTCATGTCTGAATTTGCCTGGTTCTTACAGGCGGGAACCTGGAGTACCAACAATGAAAATACTACGGCGTGTTTGTTTTACATTAAGCTAACAGATTATAATAAGTTTGAATTATAGTGCGACAAATTATGACTATAATTTACTGAACAGTCCTCGTATAACGAAATTGAGAGAACGTAAGCCTTCATGGCCAGAGTCAGATTTACATTTATTTCTGGGCTGTTTTGCCTTGGTCTGCTGCCATAAGAGCGTTCATACATTTCGTCCATAACTGCGCTGGACATCTTCAGTGGCGCGGTCGAAGTTTCTTCGGAGAAGGTTACGCTGCGTCTGAAGAGCGCCGACACACACACAGAGAGAGAGAGAGAGAGAGAGAGAGAGAGAGAGAGAGAGAGAGAGAGAGAGAGAGAGAGAGAGAGAGAGAGAGAGAGAGTAGATTAACTGCATTAATTTAGCAACATTATCTTCTGCGTGTATTAAGCCTAGTAATTTAAAACTTCTGCTGCCCATAGCTCCATATCGAAGATTATATGAGAGGCTGTTTTTTTCTCTGCATCATACAAGTTATCTTTGAAGATTCCCATTATATGTAAATATTTCCTGTCCTGCCAATAGCCCAGGTTTATTTGGGATCTAATGAGCTCAAGTACGCCTTCAGTTAATAAGGAAGATGTATTACCTATCATTCACAATAAAAGTACAACAATTTGAAAATTCAAATATTACCAATATTCCATAAATCGTCAGCATCATAAAGTTATTACATTTTTAAGGGACGTTTATTTATATATAGTTTACCTTTTTTATATTAATCTCAACCGACATCAAGGCATACAGGAGCATGACTCAAATGATGTTCAAATGAGTACAGGATACAGAGAGCTTAGGGTTACCAGACCTTCATCTTTCAGGATAAGGGAAAACTTCCAACGTTAAGTCATATCGGACGATGAATGAAATGATATTCAAATGAGTACAGGGTGCGGAGAGCTTAGAGTTACCAGATATTCCCTTTCAGGATAAGAAAAAAAACTCCTACGTTAAGTCATATCGGACGATGAATGAAATGATATTCAAATGAGTACAGGGTATATAGAGCTTACAGTTACCAGACATTCATCTTTCAGAATAAAGGAAAACCTCCAACCTTAAGTCCTATCGGACGATGAATGAAATGTTATTCAAATCAGTACAGGGTACATAGAGCTTAGAGTTACCAGATATTAATCTTTGAGAATAAAGGAAAACCTCCAACGTTAAGTCCTATCGGACGATGAATGAAATGATGTTCAAATGAGTACAGGGTGTATAGAGCTTACAGTTACCAGACGTTCATCTTTCAGGATAAAGGAAAAACTCCAACATTAAGTCCTATCGGACGATGAATGAAATGATGTTCAAATGAGTACAGGGTGTATAGAGCTTACAGTTTACCAGACATTCATCTTTAAGGATAAAGGAAAACCTCCAACATTAAGTCCTATCGGACGACGAATGAAATGATATTCAAATGAGTACAGGGTACATAGAGCTTAGAGTAACCAGACATTCATCTTTTAGGATAAGGGAAACCTCCAGCGTTAATTCGTGTCGGACGATGAATGAAATTATATTCAAATCAGTACAGGGTACATAGAACTTAGAGTTACCAGACATTTATCTTTCAGGATAAAGGAAAACCTCCAACCTTAAGTCCTATCGGGCGATGAATGAAATGATGTTCAAATGAGTACAGGGTACATAGAGCTTACAGTTACCAGACATTCATCTTTCAGGATAAAGAAAAACCTCCAACAGTAAGTCATATCGGACGATGAATGAAATGATGTTCAAATGAGTACAGGGTAAATAGAGCTTAGAGCTACAAGACAGTCATCTTTCAGGATAAGGGAAAACATTGGCACTTTGAATGAGATTAGAGCTAGGACCTTCTTGAATTCAGGCAGACACATGACACCATGCTACAAAGGCAGGCTTGTGCATAAATAAAAATGTATAGGGGTGTTAAGAAGAAATTGAACAAGTAAAGAAATTAATTTTTTGTGTGGTTCTCTTGAATGACTACCGAAATTTAGTATCTCAAAAATATGCATTTCCGGTAGTTTAATGTTGTCGAATTAACTGGTAGTTACTATAGATGAGTTGTAGAGAATTTAAAAAGATTAATTTTAATAATATTTATGACGTCAGTGAAAGTACTTGAACTACTGTGTACGTTTACGTAATGCAAGTTCCTTTTTTTTCATGGTCAGAAAGGCAAAATTTTCAGCAGCCGTATCAATGTAAAATAAGGGTTATATCACATTGCTTTCTAGTAATATTTATTTTGCAATTACCTTTGTTTCGCTTGTAGTGAAACTGGAAATTGAAAGGAGGTCACAGTACTGTGCTGAAACAGAAGAAGAAGAACGCTCTGCGAATGTGCTCGGAATATGATTTGACTAATTTTGGTGTTCGTTTTTTAATGACTCCTGCAAGAAGTAATTAAGACCAAAGATCAATTTTACGAGTTTCGTGGGACGAATATTAAAATAGAAGATCGATTTGATGTCATTTAGTGTACAATCTAACCCCATTACAACTTTACACTATCGGTATCCTTAACAAAGCTTAACTTTCTGCTCCATTTTACACTTGAACTGATATCAGTTACAAAGAATTGTCATTTTTACATGAGATACGTAGCCGCAGTTAAAATAACAAATAGTAAATTCTTAAGACTTATAAACACTTAAGAAAATGCTCGCGCAATTGTGGATGAAGCCTCTGGACAACAAAGCTCCACAAGTCACGCCATATCAGCTTATATTGTCACATCGGGGTTCGCGTACCCTGCTGTGGAAGTTGCGTCACCATTGCTGTTTGCTAGTGGGAGCAACTACAGAGACCGATTTTCCCTTAGCAGGGAGGATGAGTTTGTGTTTCGAGCTTCAGTGTTTGATTACGGCTCCGTGGTGAGGAGTCGGCACCTCGAATAAATTCTAGAATACATATCTCAGTCGATTTGTGTAAGTCGACCAAGCAGTCCATAGAATTTTGGTACATTCAAAGCTCCGTGCTGAAGAGTTCACAGTCCGTGGAACCGTGTAGTGAATCAGGTACGTGTGAACATCAAAGTTGTAGTGTTTAGAGTCGGCGTGTAGCTCCGTGACAGAGTGTACGTCAGATATATTACTAGCAGTACAATTTGACACTGATAAAGAAACAAAAAGAAACATTAAAGAGGCGTGTTGAAGTTGTGCATTTGTATAAAAGAGAAAGTGATTGTACCTTGACACTAGAGTAACCATTTTAGTAACAAATAAGAAACCTCAGCCGAACTTTCCTCTTTTGACACCATATTCACCACAAAAATATATATGTACACTCACATGACTTTCTCTACTCTTGTGCAAATATTTGTTGCTCTATTGATAAACATTATCTTATTGTAGTTACAAGGGAATACAGTAGACTTTAGTTGATAGTCAAAAGTTTTATATACTTGACATTATCTACTCTTGTAGAAACACTTATTGCTCTATTACTTCAACATCAACATTATCTTAATCTAGTTACAAGGGAATTCAAGTAGACTAAGTTTATTGTGTAATTTAAGTCCTACCAAAGTTATGTCCTATCGGTCGATGAGAGAAATGGATGAACTGATGCTCAAATGAGCCCAGGATCCCTAGAGCTTAGAGTTAGCCGACAATTGTCTTTCAGGATAAGGGAAACCCCTTGGAAAAAAAACTTTATCTTGGTAACTCACCGTGACCGAGATTTGAACTCAGAACGTCTTGAACGTGAAGCGTTGTAGTTACAAGGGAATATAGCATCTTTAAGTAATAGTCAAATGTTTTATATACATGACTTTTTCTGCTCTTGTACAAACACTTATTGCTCTATCTACTTCAAGATAAACATGATCTTATTGTAGTTACAAGGGAATACAGCAGACTTTAAGTGATAGTCAAATGTTTTATATACATGACTTTCTCTACTCTTGTACAAACACTTATTGCTCTATCTACTTCAAGATAAACATGATCTTATTGTAGTTACAAGGGAATACAGCAGACTTTAAGTGATAGTCAAATGTTTTATATACATGACTTTCTCTACTCTTGTACAAACACTTACTGCTCTATCTACTTCAAGATAAACATGATCTTATTGTAGTTACAAGGGAATACAGCAGACTTTAAGTGATAGTCAAATGTTTTATATACATGACTTTCTCTACTCTTGTACAAACACTTATTGCTCTATCTACTTCAAGATAAACATTATCTTATTGTAGTTACAAGGGTATACAGTAGGCTTTAAGTTACAGTCAAATGTTTTATATACATGACTTTCTCTACTCTTGTAAAACACTTATTCCTCTATCTACTCCAAGATAAACATTATCTTATTGTAGTTACAAGGGAATACAGTAGACTTTAAGTGATAGTCAAATGTTTTATATACATGACTTTCTGTACTCTTGTACAATCACCTATTGCTCTATTTCAAAATAAGCATCTTCTTGTAGTTAGACTTAAGTGGTAGTAAAATATTTTAAAACTAATGGTCTAGGTGACGTCTTTTTAATAACATTCTCCGTACATGTCCAAGAGATAAAAAGTGAAAAACGACCTTGTTTTTGGAAAAGTAAAGGTATTGGCAAATGTGTACAAATAACTGGGAATATTTTGGAAACTGTTAACTGTACAAAAACTGTGTTTCACATAAATTTTATACTTTAACATGATCTATATGTTATTGTGTAGTACGGTTTGGTCTATTTCTTACGATTTTCTATTCATAAGAAGTCATCCAGAATGAACAGTTCTTGTGAGGACATTGTTAGAAATTTTAAGACTACATGACTGTTCAGAAAGTTCTCCCTTGAGGAACCATGGAAAATCGTCCCAGCTGAGGTAGGTCTAAGAAGTAGGTGTTCCCTCTTAAGGAATCAGGAAGAACCACGAGGGCAAATATGCACCATGTTTTGAACTTTGGGAGACCCTGCATAGTAAATGAGGAAACCCAAATTCGGTAGTGGAGGAACCACTGCAAAATAGCAGGGAACACTACTAAAAACCACATGATCAGGAAAGTGGTGATGTGACTGTTACACACAGGGGTTTAACGACGTTGGGGTACACGAGACTGAACATGACCGCAGTGTTCAGCACGCTGCCTTCTAAATTACATATTCATAGGGTTAGTGAACCACGCAACATTCAATTATTCAGACTAAAGGAAGCCGCAGAGAACAATGGACCGTTCACATGACTTTCTGTTTCATCGATACCGAAACTACACCGAAAGCACATCTTTTAACACCCCTCGAACGATATAAAGATAGAAAATATTACATTTGAGTCTTTGTAAAGTACTTGAGGAACAAAAGTGAATGATTGAGGTCAGTATTTGTACGGAAGTCACCTTTACTTGAAGAAATACTTCTTATTTCTAAATTGTTGCTTAAAATCTCTTATAAAAACGCACTTTCATCTTACAGTTTCTCTTTATTCGGAAGGAATTCTGTATAATTTTCTAATAGACGCAAACGTACTACAGAAAAGTGTCGATATATTTATTAAACATAATTGAAGGCTCCAGGGAAAGAAAGGTAAGTCAAATTTTGTAAGAAAGCCAGGAAACGAAAATTCAATTTTAATACAGAATGGGTGATTCTCAAACAAAACACTTCTTTCAAACACAGCGGAATATTAATGCTTCACATGTAATGAATCAAGTAACGTACTGCTTCCTGTCTGTTAAGTCAATAACATTGCACCAAAACAAAAAAAGTTCATTCCAATAGCATGTCTTTTTTTTTTTTCAGGGGAAAAAACAGCTAAGTAATCTGAAACAGAAAGAAAACCAGGAAAGTTCAGTGAAATTGAAATGTTCAGTATTTCAGAAAGTGAACTTAAGGTAATTCGTCGATCCTCTAACAATGGAAGCAGATACTATGTATCTTATGCACAAATAATTCTTAAGACAAATTGATGGAAATAATTATGAGGGCTGTTCAATAAAAGATGATCACAGTTTTGTTTGACAACGTACGTTTACTCATCCTCATAATTTTGATGGTCCTTCTTAAAATAGTCTCCCCTGAATGCAATGCACTTGTTCCAACGTTTGTTTCCGTCTTCAAAGACATGCTGGAAACCACTTTTTGAGATATCCTTCAAAATCGCCTCCGCAGCCTTCACCACTGCTTCTGATGATGGATAAAGCCTCCCACGAAGGCGTTTCTTCAAGTTAGGTAATATAAAAGCGTCACATGGTGCTAAATCCGGACTATAGGGAGGGTGAGGGATGCACTTCACGTTGATTTTTGCAAGATATTTTGCAACAGCATTGGCAATATGCGGCTGCGCATTATCGTGATACAGCATCCAACCAGCTTCACGGAAATGTGGTCTTTTGCGCCTGATATGGACTTGTAATGTTTCAGGACATCCCTGTAGTATTGTCCTGTTACTGATATGTGTGCAGATACAACCATATAAACCATTCCATGAATATCAAAGAATTAGATGTCCATAACTTTCCCAGCTGGAGCAACCAGCTTTGCTTTTTTGGGGGTTGGTGATGAAGGAGATTTCCACACTGAGCTTTGGTGTTTGCTCTTAAAATCAAAATGATGTAGCCAAGTTTCATCAACAGTGATTATGTTTGAAAGAAACTTCGGGTCTTCCTCTAACATCAACTTTAACTGGATGCAGACGTACATGCGTATTCCTTTTGTTCGGGAATCAACAGTCTTGGAACCCATCGCGCACAAACACGTCTCATGTGTAATGTTTCTGTCAGCAACGTGTGGGTGGCACCCAATGAAATGTTGAGTATTTCAGAAAGTAATCTTAAGGTAATTCGTCGATCCTCTCTCACAATGGCAGCAGAAGTGTTGATGTTTTCTTCCGTAAGAGCAGTAACTGCAGCACCGGGTCCACCTTCCTTTGAAATTGACCGTCTCCCCTTTTTAAACACTTTAAACCACCTTTGAGCTGTGCTGTAGGGAAGAACAGACTCTCCATAGTCCTCCTGTGACATTGTATAGGCCTCAACTGAAGATTTGTTGAGACGAAAGCAGAATTTCAAAACTGCATAATGTTCCTCGCGTGTTACCTCCATTACAGCGGTAGGCGATGCTGAACATGTTTGAACTTGCCTGGTTCTCACAGGCGAGAACCATGAGTGCCAACAATGAAACTACTACGGCGTGTTTGTTTTACATTAAGCTAACAGAATATAATAAGACTGAATTTTAGTTCGAAAAATTATGACTGTAAAAAAATTATGATTATTCTTTATTGAATAGCCCTCACAGTTTGTGTTTCTTTATTTTATTTCTGCCTTTCACTGGTTTAGCTTATTCTGATGATTTTCCACTATCATGCAACCTTAAACATAAACTAATGCATTGGACAAATACTTTTTGGAGTACGTTTAAATATTTAATATCCTTCTTTAAAGTGTTCCACTAATAAAGGAGAGAGATTAGAGAAGGGTATATGAATAAAATAGATTAGAATTGTTTAAAGCACGATCATGAATGTGTTTGGTAACAGTACAAATGTTGATAGCAATTTTCATAAATAGTAGTCTGATTGCCAATTTGGCCGTTTTAACGTAAACATGGGGGGCCGGTGTTCATGACAACATAAAAGGGTAATACCGTAAACCTGCAAGCTCAATTACACAACGGAAACGTGTCTCCAATTTACCTCAACAATATCAACATTATATTTCAGTGTGATGTTTCCTTTACTTTATGAGTTGTTTAATTTGAAATGTAAATTGTATTATGTTTTGTCATGACGCAATTCCAAAAAACAGCCTTTATTATAAGGAAGAATTTTCTATTGTTTTGATTTACTTAAATATTCCGTCATTAAAAATTTCTAGTTTCATATAGATTTAAAAATTAATAACTGAAACACGATCTAAAGAAAAAATTATGCCACAATGTCAATTTCAAAGGGATTACGTTGCAAGTTGATCGTGTAAGAAACATTTAAAAATTCAATGTGTATAATTTCCCACATTATCAAATTTCAAAATTAACGACCGTACTTTTTCATTATATAAATATAATTTTTGTTATATTAATCAATTTTTAATTTATACGAAGTGTGTTCTAGTTACAAAACTTATTGTCTCATGACTGGGACCACATAGGAACTTGCGGTTTACACAAAAAAAAATGCACGTCGACTCTTTGTGAATGCGTGACAGAGGTGGCAGCACTGTAGACTGCATAGAACTGTAGTGGCAGCTCCGAGAGTTATGGCTGTTTTTGATACTTAAAATGCCGAAATTTTCATTTCAGTGTACTAAATGTACTGAAAGGAAACATAATTTTAAATACAGTATTATATTCTGATGATCAAATTTTTTTTTAATTTACGTTCTCCAACGTTAAGTCATATCGGACGATGAATGGTATGGGTGAAATGATGCTCAAATGAGTCCAGGGTCCATAGAGCTTAGATATACCCAACATTCGTCTTTCAGGATAAGGGAAAACCCAGGAAAAAACCTTATTCAGGTTACTCACCCTGACCGAGATTCGAACTCGGGACCTCTTGAACGTGAAGAAGACACTATACCACCACGCTACCGAGGTGGGCAATGTACTTAGAAGATGACATGCAAAGAGCAGTATATACGAGAGCTGTTCAATAAAGAATGATTATAATTTTTTACGGCCATAATTTGTCTCACTAAAACTCAATCTTATTATATTCTGTTAGCTTAATGTAAAACAAAAACGCTGTAGTAGCTGTTGGTTGATGTTGGTTGCCTGTGAGAACCAGGCAAGTTCAGATATGTTCAGTATCGCCTACCGCTGCAATGGAGGTAACATGAAGTTAAAGTTGATGTTAAAGGAAGATCCGGAGATTCTTTCATACGTAATCCCTGCTGATGAAACTTGGCTACATCATTTTGATCCTGAGAGCAAACAGCAAAGCTCAGTGTGGAAATCTCCTTCATCACTAACCCCCCAAAATAGCAAAAGTGGTTGCTTCTGCTGGGAAACTTATGGTCATCTTATTCCTTGATATTCATGGAACGGTTTATCAGCATGTTGTACCTGCACACACATCAGTAACTGGACAATACTACAGGGATGTCCTGAAAACATTCCGAATCTATATAATAATGATGATGATAATGATAATAATAATAATAATAATGATGATGATGATGATGATGATGATGATGATGATGATGATGATGATGATAATAATAATAATAATAATAATAATAATAATAATAATAATAATAATAATAATAATAATAATAATAATAATAATAATAATAATAATAATAATAATAATAATAATAATAATAATAATAATAATAATAATAATAATAATAATAATAATAATAATAATAATAATAATAATAATAATAATAATAATAATAATAATAATAATAATAATAATAATAATAATAATAATAATAATAATAATAATAATAATAATAATAATAATAATAATAATAATAATAATAATAATAATAATAATAATAATAATAATAATAATAATAATAATAATAATAATAATAATAATAATAATAATAATAATAATAATAATAATAATAATAATAATAATAATAATAATAATAATAATAATAATAATAATAATAATAATAATAATAATAATAATAATAACAATAATAATAATAATAATAATAATAATAATAATAATAATAATAATAATAATAATAATAATAATAATAATAATAATAATACTAATAATAATAATAATAATACTAATAATAATAATAATAATAATAATAATAATAATAATAATAATAATAATAATAATAATAATAATAATAATAATAATAATAATAATAATAATAATAATAATAATAATAATAATAATAATAATAATAATAATAATAATAATAATAATAATAATAATAATAATAATAATAATAATAATAATAATAATAATAATAATAATAATAATAATAATAATAATAATAATAATAATAATCTTTTAAATCCTGCATTTTATGGCTAAAATGTATATAATGGAAACAATTGAAGAGCGAGGAGGAAAGGCCGTATAATGTTGCTTTGCTAGGAAGTTTATTCTTTTTTATCCTAAACGAGAGAGTGAATTACAAAGATGCAGAACAATTTAGTATTTATTTTGTAAACTAGCGCCAATCAGAGCAAGTCAAAGCTGGAGGGTGTGTGTGTGAGTGAGTCGGTTGGATGAACACGCGTGTGACATGCACGGATGCCTCGCTGCACACGGCCTCTGTGCTGTTTGACGGCGCAAAAATATGCATGCGTGCGTTTGACCGTTTTCAACTTTTTTAAATGAAGGAATGACCGACCGCTTTGTACTCGAAACAGAAAGAGAACTGCCAACTGGTACCTCAGTTCAAATCCCGCCTGTCCAACTCTAGATGATCACGTCCAGTTACATGCTCCCATATATTTATAAACATTTTATGTGTCTACCTGTATGTACCAATACATGGCGAAGGAGCAACTGTTGCATTCAAACAAATACTCATTCTTTAATACACGCTGAAATACTTTTACCTTTTAACTGCAAATTTCTTTTTTTAATCTCGTGGAAATATGTATGAAGAGAACGTATTTAGAACCACCCCAACCAGATTTAAAACATTTGGCCATTACCTAAAGTCTACTGTATTCCCGTGTAATTATAAGAAAATTTTTATCTTCAAGTAGATAGAGGAACAAGTGTTTATTCAAGAGTAGAGATTCATGTATATAAAACACTTTACTATCCCTTAAAGTCTACTGAATTCTCTTGTAACTAATATAAGATAATGTTTATCTTGAAGTAGATTGAGCAATAACCGTTTATACAAGAGTAGAGAAAGTCATGTATATAAAACAGTTGACTGTCACCTCAAGTCTGTCGTATTCCTTTGTAACTACAATAAGCTAGTGTTTATGTTGAAGTAGATAGAGCAATAAGTGTTTGTACAAGAGTAGACAAAGTCATGTATATAAAACATTTCCTTATCACATAAAGTCTGTCTTATTCTTTTGTAAATACAATAAGATATTGTTTATCTTGAAGTAGATAGAGCAATAAGTGTTTGTACAAGAGTAGAGAAAGTCATGTATATAAAACATTCCCTTATCACATAAAGTCTGTCTTATTCTTTTGTAACTACAATAAGATAATGTTTATCTTGAAGTAGATAGAGCAATAAGTGTTTGTACAAGAGTAGAGAAAGTCATGTATATAAAACATTTGACTATTACTTAAATTCTACTGTATTCCCTTATAACAAAAATAAGATAGGGTTTTTCTTGAAGTAGGTAGAGCAATAAGTGTTTGTACAAGAGTAGAGAAAGTGATGTAACTTTTATCAATTTCTTGTCAGTGGAAATAAACAAGGAATAGAGGAATGATAACTTGGGTTTTAAAATATCTGTGAAGTCAGTCTTACGCAAACGTAGTGTTTTGTTGATATAACTGTGGTGTGCAATTTATTTCAAATGCTTTTGGAGCCAAATACCTCACAGCCAGACAATAATTCCTTAATTATCTTAATATAGAATAACTGTGAAAATAAACTGAATTATTAATTAACAATAATGCTGGCATACAAACCAGTAGCGTAAAACCCCAATTTTCACAAAGCGTGAAAGGTCGCCATTTAAAACAATTAACGAGTTATTGCCTGACATTATTATATCGCTTGATCTGTTAAATTACGCAGCGTATTCAGATATGATGACTATTGGAATATAGTTTAATTCATTGGATTAAGAAGTAATTTATACGGTATGTAGATATTTGGTTGTTTCTTTAATTGTTTAGTGATTTTTGTAAGCTTTATATTACAAATGAGATTTGACATATCTCATTATATATACCGGTTGTTTCAAAATACATTGAACTATTACAGCTGTTACGCAGCTTATAACTTAACTAATCCAAATTTCAGTGACGCAGCTTCGAATATTATGCAGTATTAAATATTACATGATTTTGTGATTAGGCAGTGCAGGAATCACTTGTGTGCGAACCTCAAAAGTTATTGGGACGCACCGGCCACGAAAACAAAAACATTACTCCTTGCTCTTTATCAGTGACCCTAGCCTACCTTTCAGGTAATGGGGCAAAGGACAGTTACTTGTGAAAAAGTCGACTAATAACTCGGAAAGTTGTAAGATTGCTCTTCAGTGTAAAACTACACATTCCGTCCTAACAGAGAGGATTTTGTGCGTACAGATGTATTTTTTTATCTTGAAAAGTGCAGAGCGATGCGCAGTGCTATCTGGACGAGTCCACCTCAGAACGGTTACAACTGGAGGGGAGGGCAGGTCAGTTGCGTACCAGTTGCGAGCAACTAAACACGCGCAGAGCTACTCGGTAACACTACAGCTTGTTTCAAAATGTACTTGTCTCCTGGTTCCAAGAGATCATTTATAAATGAGGCCTCAAAGCAGCAGAGTACGAAATAAAGTGCTACATTTAAAAACACGAGAAGGAATAACCAATATCCATAGATTTATAAAAAAAGGAACAATGGTCTGGGTCAGCTATAAAATCTGGGGAAGGGTATCTGAGGCAACAGTTGTGTCTGAAAGCAGTTTAGGAGGGTTATTGAGGAAAGAAAAGCCATTGGTGCTAGTGCAACAACGTCCTTCTCTATGCCCAGTAAACAAAGATTAAGAACTTGCACAAAATCTAATTTGTATGTTTTAATTCAGAAGTAGTTAGCCGAAATGTGAATAAGTTTTAAAACGCAGAAAAACAAAGACCAACATTGAATAAAGTGCTTATGAAGCTTAAAAATTCTACCGACTTCCAAGGCAGTGTCTGAACATTAAGAAGAGTTCTTTAGGAGCTAGGATTATTTGAAAAAAAAAACACTAAGCGTGACAGACAAATTTTAATCGAACATCACACCATACGTGCAAAAAGGGCTTAAGTATTTACGAAATATTCGGAGATATCGAAGTGAAGTTTATATAGTTTATATGGATGAAACTTATATAAATACAGCACATACTGGACCATATGCCTGGAGTGAAATATGTTACAGGAACTCTGCAGCGATATTGAAAGGCCGACAGTTGTTTATCATGCCTGCTAGAGGAGAACAGGGTTTTGTTCCAAATGCCTATGTACTATTTAAGATCCAACAAAAGCGTGGAGATTACTACCATAGTAAGAATTACAACTTAGTTTATAAGAGCTGCAAAACTCGCTTCTAGAATGAAATTTGTTTTAGACACCTTATGCACTGCCCTCCCCTCTCGTAATCTTAGGCGTGTGACGCATTGTGGCGATATGTGCACTATCCCCACTACAGTTGCTACTCACCCCTACCGCGCAGGACTCCTGTCAAGATAAAATAATACATCTTTACTTAGATAGCAAATCCAAGCAATATGGAGCACTATACGAACACCTTAATGACGAATATGGTTTTGATGGATGAAGAGCTGGAGGGAGTTCAACGAATGCACGGTTAATTTAGTTTTATTAAAAATATCAATTGTAAAAATAGTTAAATTACAGATAAGATTTATTTGTTTAACTTCAGAGCATTATGTTATGATCTTAACTGTATAATACTTTCAGCCACTTACTGTAAATATCAACAAATTCGTTTTCAGTTACAAATGCTTTGTTTAGTATTATCAAACAAGTGAAATAAAATTCTCGTCTCATTGTATAAGCCATTGAGTTTTGGTTAATTTATCTACAATTCTTTGATGTTTTCTGTTCTGTTTAACGTTTAAGGGCACTGAGAGGTTACTTTTACCCAAATAAGGTTTATTTTTACCAATATTAAAATTTGAATATATAGAAAACTAAAAATTATCGGAAATTGAAATTCGGTATGATGCTCCATGGAAAACGGGCATAAATCACACCGTGTGTCCTGAAAAAAAATATTGCATCCTATATTTCAGGTGCACTTTACTTGTAGGAATTTAAAGCTACATGCACCAAGTTTTCTCCTAAATAACCTAAGATACAATTTTATAATATCGGCTAAATGAAATTAATCTATAGTTTATACTATGCACATGAAAAATTACTTAGCTTTGAGTAAAATAGGAAGATTATATTTTCAAGGACTGAATATTTGTTTTCATCCATTTTATAAATCACATTAATATAAATGTTAGCCGAATGTGTTCAAGGAACATCGACAAATAACCACTACAAATTTTGTGTCAATATATTTTATAGTTTTTGAGAAACTTGCACCTAAAGTATGAAAAATCATGGTTTTGGGAAATCACGATCAAAGATTAAGCACAATTCTCAGGAAATGGGCGTATCATTACGCCGCCATATTTAAATTGATGAATTAAGGGACTTTAATACCAGCTGACAACCTATGTCATATATATATATATATATATATATATATATATATATATATATATATATATATATATATATATATATATATATAATTTTAAAGCTGAAGAATTATATAATTTTTTAACATTAAAAAGGGATTTTTTGAAACCTATCGACCTCCCAGTGCCCTTAATGCCTCCACCCTCAACCTCACTAACTTTAACTTCCCTCTAAGAGGTATAAGTTGCATATGTCCACCAGCTTACTTCCCATCTTGGACTGCCATAACGGAATTTTGGAACACATTAAACATTCATAAGTAATAATTAAGCAATTGCTTCTTTATTGTGGTATCATAGGCCACAGAAGTACTTAATAGTAGCAAGCTGCTGAAGAGTATGCCTTTATGTTTACAAGCAGCTACAGCAGGCGGCACAACGAGTGACCTATACCTGCAAACTCCGACAGCGTGAGGCACGCGGCGTTGTTCCTGTCACTGCCTATCCATACTCATTCTGGATCATTTTTAAGCAGCTCTATTGGCAGTAAAACTATCTATATATGTCATATGTGTCATGTGTCACGTTCGGTATCATTTTGAAACACCCTGTATATATGTGTGTGTGTATATATATTCGTATCAGAATAGCCTCACTTTTGCTGTAAAGACGAAAAGGCTTCTCTCTTTATCTCTGCATTAGTTTTTATTCTACTGTCTCAGTACGTTACCCTTCTTCTGCCTTCTCTGTGCAAGTTACATGTAATGATATGTTTTGAAAAGCAGAAACAGAAGAATATTTCAGACATTTCTTTACTGTAACTAGGTCCTTCAGCGTTAAGTCGTGTCATTGAATGAAATGATGTTCGAATGAGTCCAGGGTGCATAGAGTTTACAGTTACCCTCACCGAGATTCGAACTAGAGACCTCCTGAACGTGAGGCAGACACGCTATGTAGGCGAGTTTTGAAAACCGATAATAAAGCGTTCTTTCTCCGTGTTTATACATAGTAAATAGGGCTTTAGGTAGTCAATCAATGTTCCATATCCTTTTGTCTGAGAATCAGACAATTTTTAGGAATAGCAGGGTTTGTACAAAATCACAATTAAAATTCCTGCAGAAACTGAGATAAGTTAATTAAATTTAAAGGTGGTTATGTTTCACAGAGGGTCCAGGGCCTGCCATCACCTGCAGCAGCGGTAAATGGCGCGCTGTTTTATTAAAACATAGACAACAGCAGTTAAGCTTCCCTATTGCATTAATAAAAATCTTTTAGCGCATGCGCAGTGCTCGATATAGACGTGGCAGTAATTGCTTTTCTTCCCTCGTGTTTTTATTGGCCAATGCATGCAACTGGACAAAATAAAATGTGCACGTCATTTAATTGAACCGAAACGCTCTTCGATTTCTTCCCTTTTTGTTTAATACTCGCAGCTGCAGTGCAGTCATCTGTTTTCAAAGACACTCACCAGTTCATCCAGACTCACACAGTGACGTTACAATAAATATTTATAACAGTTTAAGTGGAGCATAAGAATGAAAAGGCGACTTTAGCAGCTTGACTTGCCTATATGAAGCAGGAGTGATATAAATAGCATTGGAACCTGGGGAGAAGGGGTCCCTAACAACTTTAGACCGGCAGATGAGTATACCCTTCGTCATCCCTTGACGGGAACGGCGGATAAGATCAAATAACCTGCGCCAGCTAGCTCGGTGTTTCGCTGAAGTAAAGTTAATGAGAAACAAATGAACATGCACTTCAGAAGGTACTGCTTAAAACCTCGATGAAAATTATTGCCACCTGAGATACGCTTAACTCTTGTTTTTCTAATTATTGCACTACACACACACCCTTTGTAGATCATGTAAATATTTTCTATTAGTTTGGAAGCAAAACATAACAAAAAATACCAAATATAAATTAAAATATTATTAATATTAAGGTTTCAATAGTTTTAGAATTAAGTTATCAAATACCCCCTTGGAAGTTAATATAAATATTAGAATGAGTGAGTGAATGAGTGAAAGAGTGAGTGAAAGAGTGAGTGAGTGAGTGAGTGTGTGAGTGAGTGAGTGAGTGAGTGAGTGAGTGAGTGAGTGAGTGAGTGAGTGAGTGAGTGAGTGAGTGAGTGAGTGAGTGAGTGAGTGAGTGAGTGAGTGAGTGAGTGAGTGAGTGAGTGAGTGAGTGAGTAAATGATATATTTACTGTGCATATTCCTAAATTTTACAATTTACAACTTTTGGCTACATTTATTTGTCTTTACTTTGTTGCCTACCTTGACTTACCTGACACCCTGGTCTGCTCTGCCAGGTAGCTCTTAACCTCCAGGCTTCCTTGTTACTTAATTAGTCCCTTTCTTCCCCCTCATCTTCCTTTCTTATATTCTTTACATTTATTTGTCTTTACTTTGTTGCCTACCTTGACTTACATGACACCCTGGTCTTATGCTCTGCCAGGTAGCTCTTAACCTCCATGCTTCCTTGTTACTTAATTAGTCCCTTTCTTCCCCCATATCTTCCTTTCTTATATTCTATACATTTATTTGTGTTTACCTTGTTGCTACCTTGTCTTACATGACACCCTGGTCTTCTGCTCTGCCAGGTAGCTCTTAACCTCCATGCTTCCTTGTTACTTAATTAGTCCCTTTCTTCCCCCATATCTTCCTTTCTTATATTCTATACATTTATTTGTATTTACCTTGTTACCTTGACTTGCCTGACACCCTGGTCTTCTGCTCTGCCAGATAGCTCTTAACCTTCACGCCTCCTTGTTACTTAATTAGCGCCATTCTTCCCCCTCATCTTCCTTTCTTATATTCCTTATATTTCTGACCCATTTTTCTTTCACTTTTGTAAGAAATGAACAATACTTCTCAGGTTCTTTTCTTCCTTTCCTTTAACATTTTATTGCTACTATCCTCTTCTCTACTTTCTACCCTTTTTCCTCCCAAACCTTTTTCTCCATATTGCTGACCTCTTGCATTCGTTACATCGTGTCCTATGCTTTCTTTTACCACACACAATTCACAAATTCCCTTTTCTCTACCTCTTATCCTTCATAGAAATATTCTTCCTATTATTATCCAAGCTAGCCCTTCTCTCTCTTGCCTAGTGCAATAATTTACATATTTTTCTCGTCTCCAGTTTCTTTTTGTTTGTAAAATTGTAATGATTTAATATTTTCTAGATTTCCCCATATTTCCTGCGTTTCTATATCCTCTATTCTGCATTTTACCAATTTATCCATATCGCTTGTATTCCTTTCTTCTAATCTCCATATATCTCCTATTCCTATTTTTTCCATAATTCCTCCTACCTCTGCCTACAAATTTTTGAGTTCTCTAATCATTTTTGCTGTCTCATGCATAATTTCAAAATTTCTCCTTCTTCTTTGGCCAAACACCTAGACTAAAGTGCTATACTTTCCATTATTATTCTATTTCTTCTTTTCTTTCGTAATTACTTTAAAGCTATTTCCCTGGAATTATATTCTCTTTGTATATTCAAGAGAAATATAGTGACTTCCGATTTGTGAGAAGTATAAGTATTAGAAGATTCAATCAAATAACACATGTTTGTTGTACACAAAAATATATTTGCATAAATTGTGTTTAATGAGATATACATTTGTTATATAGTAGCATTTTGTCTATCTCTTATAGATTACCAGATATGAGAAAGTCATGCAGAATAAGTTCACTTCTGGGAACATTCTAGGAAATATAAACAAATAATTACACTTTTTTAAATGTTTTAAACATGTGTATTTGACCAAAATTTTTAGTCATTTTTTAAAAAATTCAGCACGTTTTTATTAAAGTCAACTTTAGAGTGGAGGGATTCTGTTGTTTTTTTAATACAGATTTATTGAACCCTATTTTACACAGTGGTATATTAGGGTTAGAGTTGATACATAAAAATACACAATTTTAACAAAAATATTTTAAATACTAGAAGGAAGAAATGAAGTTTTATTCTGATGGATATTAATTTAAACTATTTCAGACGTTTAAACACTGAGTTTATAAACATCATGAAGTACTTATACTGTTGTGGCTTCATTAGCAAAGATGTGACCGGAGCAGAAAATTCAGTTCCTAGAGAGTCTAGCTTGAATATTAATTCTTGTCTTTCTCCCCAAAAAATGGGACAACAGAAAAGGAGATGAACCACAGTTTGAAATTCTTCACCACACATGCACTCGGGGTTGGATGTTAAGTGAAAGCGTGATAAGTATTCACCAAATTTACCATGTCCACTTAAAAATTGTGTCAAAACAAAATTTGGTACAAGAGTTTGACGTTTTCCTCTGTCTTATACACTAGGGAAAAATTATGTTTTTGTTAAACTTCCATTTGGAGTTGTTAGCCATTGTTGGTTCCATTCTTCAAGGACATGTTGATGTATTATTCTCCTTACTGTAGAAATAGGACATAAAGAGTATGTCACGGGAAGATTGGATTCTGCAGCCTTCTTAGCCAGGCAATCAGCTCTCTCGTTATCTAAAATTCCACTGTGTCCTTTAAGCCATCCCATGCAAATATGTCCTGGATGGTTTTGAAGCAAGGTTCTGATTTCATGTGCTAATGAATTTAAATTGTATTTATCATTAATAGCGAGTAGAGCTGATTGTGAATCACTGTTCCCATTAACAGTACACCATTTTATATCTTCTTTAATTGCTAAGAGCTCCGACTGGAATACAGAACATTCAGGTGACAATTTAAACATTGAGTGAGTTATTTCCGTTTGGTTTTCGTAAACAAAAGAAGCACATCCTACTGCAGATATATTATCTTCAAATTGGTAACCCGAACCGTCTGTATATATGTAATAATCATGAAAGTTACATATTTCCTTTAAACAGGTTACAAAACTTGATGGGTGTCCTGCTGTGGTAGGATGCTCCGGGATTTGTAGTTTTAAGTGAGACAGATAAGACGCACATTCACGTTCATGTCTTAAATTCGTAATAGTTGCTGTTGATAAACCAGTGAGAGCCAAAGGTTCTATGTTAGCTATAATCTGAGCTGCATCAGTGGAGATTGTACGATATCCTCGAATTATGCGAAGGGGGAGGAATGGAGGAATTCGTTCAAAACCTTCGAGTCACTTGCTTGAGAGATTGAGAGTTTTTTAATATAACCGAACTTTTGTTTCTGTGTTCCATCTTTTTATCTGCGGAATCTCAAAACGTATATTTCGGGTGGTATCCAAATTTATATTGAGGTGTGAAGGTCTTTATTTTTAAGAAGTTTTGCCGTCAAAGACTTGGTAAGAAGCCGCTTTCTCACGTCCAACTCTTATCAAAATTCATGAAGCGAAGTAACCGTGTGAAGCCTCAAGCTTCTGAGTGACTGAGTAAGATACGTTTGAGAATTAATTCTCGACACCGCAACCGTTAATTAATTCCAAATTCTGCTAATACACGTGTTTTCATAATTCCCTCCGCTGTAATCAAGTCACGTGAACCGTTTAGCCTCAACAGAACTTAATTATTGATTATAATATAATCTGACAACCACTGTGTGTTGAAGTGAAGCCTGCCTTATCTACCACATACGAGGTGCGATAACACCTCCTGTCTTTCCAAGAATGGGTCCAGATATGAACTTCTAGTTGTTGTTTTTTTTCTCTAAAATACACGTGGACTGTTTGTGAATGAGTGACAGAGTTGGCAGCATGTACAATGTATAGAAGACACCAACGAGTGTAAGGACTGTTTTTGATACTTAAAATGGCGACGTTTTCATTGCAAGACAGCGTGTAATCATTTGTTTTCTCCATTTTCGTGGTGTGACATCTATTGAAATTCATCACCAGTTGAGTGAGGCATGTGCTGATGGTACCATGGATGTGTCTAATGTGCGTTTCGGGGTACCACAGTTCAATGAAGGCAGAACATCGTGTGACCAAGACAGTTGAGTGAGGCATGTGGTGATGGTACCATGGATGTATCTAATGTGCGTTCCTGAGTGTGACAGTTCAATGAAGACAGAACATCGTGTGTCAACAAACCAAGACAGTTGCGTGAGGCATGTGGTGATGGTACCATGGATGTGTCTAATGTACGTTCCTGAGTGTGACAGTTTAATGAAGACAGAACATCGTGTGACAACAAACCAAGAGAGCTGAGTGAGGCATTTGGTGATGGTACTATGGATGTGTGTAATGTACGTTTCTGGGTGCGACAGTTCAATGAAGGAAGAATATCGTGTGACAACAAACCAAGACAGTTGCGTGAGGCATGTGGTGATGGTACCATGGATGTGTCTAATGTACGTTTCTGGGTGCGACAGTTCAATGAAGACAGAACATCGTGTGTCAACAAACCAAGACAGTTGAGTGAGGCATGTGGTGATGGTAACGTGGATGTGTCTAATGTACGTTTCTGGGTGCGACAGTTTAATGAATACAGAACGTCGTGTGACAACAAACCAGGAGTTGAGTGAGGCATGTGGTGATGGTACCATGGATGTGTCTAATGTACGTTCCTGGGTGCGACAGTTCAATAAAAACAGAACATCGTGTGACAATAAACCAAGACAGTTGAGTGAGGCATGTGGTGATGGTAACATGGATGTGTCTAATGTACTTTTCCGGGTGCGACAGTTTAATGAAGACAGAACATCGTGTGACAACAAACCAAGACTTTGCGTGAGGCATATGATGATGGTACCATGGATGTGTGTAATGTACGTTTCCGGGTGTGACAGTTCAATGAATGTAGAACATCGTGTGACAACAAACCAAGACAGTTGAGTGAAGCATGTGGTGATGGTACCATGGATGTGTCTAATGTACGTTTCCGGGTGCGGCTGCTCAATGAAGGTAGTGCTTCGTGTGACAACATACCAAGACAATTACGGCCTCGCACCAGCCGGTCTGACGACATGATCCAGCGAGTGGAGAACGTTGTTTTGGAGGGTTGTTGAAATAATTCGGATTTAGAAAAGGAAGATCATGCACGGTATTATATTTATAATTCAATAACTAATTGTAAACCACAAAGAATTTAATGTTGACACATTTATGCTTTTTGTTGACTGTTAAAGCCTTAGATTCGGTTTTAGTGGATAAACTTTGGATAGCGATGGAAAATTGTGGACTACCAGCACATTTAATAGGGACTGTACAAGGTATGTATAAAAACACTACAATAGCAATAATAAAGGGTGGAAGGAAAACAGAAGCAGTGGACATAAATAAAGGAGTACGACTAGGATGCCCTGTATTGCCTATACTCTTTAATAATTGATAATATGATATAAGAATGGTAGCAAAGTATAAAACAAAATGTACTGAATAGAAACATAATTTTAAATACAGTATTATTTGCTGATTATCAAGTGATAATATCCTACTCAGAAGATGACATGCAAAGAGCAGTATATAGTTTACACAACAATGCGGAAACATATAACCTTCCAATCTCAGAACACAAAACTAATGTAATGGCTTTTACAGTAAAGAACAACATAAGAGCAAAAATAGTTATAAACAATATAATAATATAACAGGTTAATAGTTTTAACTATCAAGGCTACACTGCAGCAGTAGCAAATAACAACAAGGATATGAAGGTGAAATTAAACAGATTTAATCAAATGTGTGGGACTATAATAAGAACGCTGAACAGGAAAACACGAAAGGAAACACAGATGAAGTTTTATAAGATAAATGGCAGTCCCAACGTTAACATACGGTTCCGAAATATGGACACTGACAAACAGCTAGAATCGGCAGAGATGAGATTTTTGAGAAGTGTGGCAGGGTATAAAAGAATAGACCACGTAAGAAACGAATAATTACGATAGGAGCTTAGGATTTTTAATATAAACAATAAAATAATAAAGAAAAAAAATTAATGGAAAAATCATATTTTAAGAATGGACACGGAACGACTTCCAAGAAGAGTTTTAGATTATATGCCGAAGGGAAAGAGAGATGTGGGACGACCAGCTCTAGGCTGCAAGGATCAGTAGGCTCTTGAAGAGAACGGAACTGGTCACAGGGCCCAATCCTTGAAGATGATGATGATGGTTATATGATGATTATGATGATGATTTTTTGTTGTAATTTACGTCCTCCAACGTTAAGTCATTTCGGTCGGTGAATGAAAGGGATCAAATGATGCTCAAATGAGCCCAGGGTTCATAGAGCTTAGAGCTACCCGACATTCGTCTTTTAGGATAAGAGAAAACCCCGTAAAAAACCTTATCCAGTTAACTCGCCCTGACCGCGATTCGAACTCTTCAACCTCTTGAACGTGACCCAGACATGCTACTATCCACGCTACCGAGGCGGGCGATGCTGATGATGACGATGACGACGTTTTTTTTAATTTACGTCCTTCATCGTTATGTCATATCGGACGATGAATGGAATTGGTGAAATGATTCTCAAATGAGTCCGGGGTCCATGGAGCTTAGAGTTACTTGACATTCGTCTTTCAGGATAAGGGAAAACCCAGGAAAAACCTTATCCAAGTAACTCACCCTGACCAAGATTCGCACTCGGGACCTCTTGAACGTGAGGCAGATATGCTACCACCACGCTACCGAGGCGGGCACGACGACGACGACGACTACGACGACGACGACGACGACGACGACGATGATGATGATGATGATGATGATGATGATGATGATGATGATGATGATGATGATGATGATGATGATGATGATGATGATGATGATGATGATGATGATGATGATGATGATGATGATGATGATGATGATGATGATGATGATGATGATGATGATGATGATGATGATGATGATGATGATGATGATGATGATGATGATGATGATGATGATGATGATGATGATGATGATGATGATGATGATGATGATGATGATGATGATGATGATGAGGATGATGATGATGATGATGTCGATTGAGCGTTGCAGACATCGCCTCCAAAATTGGCATTTCCGTGGAATCTGTGCACACAATCCTGCATGAAGATCTGAAAACGCGAAAAGTGTCTTCCACTGTTCAGTGCTGCCATCTGTGTCACGCATTCATAAAGAGTATACGTGTATTTAAAAAAATCAGAAGGGGTCCCATTCCTGAAAAAAATCTCGGAACTGTTATCCTTGCTTGGTGTAATTATCTTGTGCTAAACACCGACGGATTCAGTGGCTGTCAGTAAGCGGAAGTAAGCTGGCCACCGAACACAAAGTTAATTAGTATAATTATAGAGGTAGAAAGATCTTTTCGTGCACGTCTGTCAGACTTCGCTCGCTACTGCTGACAGCCCATTTCTTACAGCAACAAAAACACTATCAGAGGCATGACGTGAGCGTTTTAAGACCGGAGATGGAGGACAGTGTATTATCCACATAATTCAGTGAATTATAAAATCGCAAAGTTATTAATACTTGAAGTAAAGGTGAGATCGGAATATTCCTTTCGATGTATGTTCTAACCTCTCTTGCACTTTCGCAGTAACCTTCATGACAACTTGTTTCGACAGTCTGTGCCTCTGTAGAAAATTTTCTTCTGATAGCTCCTGAAAATCATTTCTCCTCATAGCACATAACAACAGAAATATGCCTTGTTATTTTAACAAGAGAGTTAACACAAGTGTTAAGCTAATACTTGTTGGTAAATGCAATTGTTTTTATAGTCATTGCTAAACTCGTGTCAAGTCTTAACATCTGTTGGTGAAAGCAGGCAGAAGAGATACACAAAGTGTTACTACGTATAAAAATGTATGTATTGTTAAAATATACAATTTATGTCATTGTGCAGTAAAACATTTCGGAAGTGTTCCTAGTTATTTGTTTAAATTTTCCAATATTTATAGTTTTTCTCAAATAGGTAGTCATTTTTACCTCTTGGACAAACAAACAGAACTTATGTACGAAGACTTCACCTAGCGACAGCTATCACTTGTAAGAACAGCTTGTACAAGAGTGACTAGAGAAAGTCATGTGACAGTTTTTGTTTACTTTCATGGTTTTAACAATCCGTATGTCTTCCTCCTTTGCTCCCTCTCTCCCATATAAAACTGAACCATTTCAATAGGCCATAGCTTTTCAACCAATATTAGGACACATGTACAACTTTTGGAGAATATAATACACAATTGGGAGATTACATTATTTACATATCAGAGAAAAAGTTGGAAGTGTCCTCTACCAGCATCTATACATGTTTGTACTCGTCTCACCATATTCTCTGAAGTTTTACGGAGATGATAATGGATTGAGAGAAGGTTATTTCCAGCAAAATAGAGCAACATACCATAGATCTAATGACACCATGGAAATTGTAACCAGTTTCTTTGATAATCGAATAATCTCAAAATGTCTATGGCCACCCAGATCCCTTGACCTAACCTCAACGGAGTTTTTCTTGTGGGGGAATCTACAAACAGAGTGTACAAGAATAGGTAAAATACCTGCTGTTACCCGGAGATCACCATGAATGATGTCATAGACTCGCTGAATGTTGCATGGAGTCACTGCAGTCACCGGACTGCCGCTTCGCTTTTCATCTGCCAATGATGTTTGCCCTTCAGCTTCGTTAGAGCGACAAGCCCAACGTGTAACAGTGCTGACATCCACCTTTGCATCACCATACTCATTTTTTAGCCTTTCGTGAATGCGAATTGGCGTTTCACCTTCCGCAGGCAAAAAGACAATCACAGAACGCTGTCTAATACGAATGTCGATGTCAGTCATTTTGAAAGAGTATGCAGTGCTGCCACCTGTTGACTTAGGAAGCTACTACTGCAGGGGATTGGAGAAGAAGGTTTGAGGAATTGCGCCAAATTCAAAGTTTTCACAAAACTTACTTATTTAAGGAAAAAAATAGGAGGCCAAACCCCTCATAGTGGTGTTACAAAAAGGTACGGCCAAACTTACAGGAAACATTCCTCACACACAAAGATAGAAAATATGTTATGCGGACATGTGTCCGGAAACGCTTAATTTCCATGTTAGAGCTCATTTTATTACTTCTCTTCAAATCACATTAATCATGGAATGGAAACACACGACAACAAAACGTACCAGCGTGACTTCAAACACTTTATTACAGGAAATGTTCAAAATGTCCTCCGTTAGCGAGGTTACATGCATCCATCCTCCGTCGCATGGAATCCCTGATGCGCTGATGCAGCCCTGGAGAATGGCGTATTGTATCACAGCCGTCCACAATACGAGCACGAAGAGTCTCTACATTTGGTACCTGGGTTGTGTAGACAAGAGCTTTCAAATGCCCCCATAAGTGAAAGTCAAGAGGGTTGAGGTCAGGAGAGCGTGGAGGCCATGGAATTGGTCCGCCTCTAACAATTTATTGGTCACCGAATCTGTTGTTGAGAAGCGTACGAACACTTCGACTGAAATGTGCAGGAGTTCCATCGTGCATGAACCACAATGGGTATTTTGACATTTGTCTGCACGAATGATTTCAATTTACATTTTAAGAGAAATACTAAAGTGAGCTCTAACATGGAAATTTAGCGTTTCTGGTCACATGTCCACATAACATATTTTCTTTCTTTGTGTGTGAGGAATGTTTCCTGAAAGTTTGGCCGTACCTTTTTGTAACACCCTGTATAAAGCTTTGGAAAATTCATTTTACTTTCCCTTAAGTCTGACGCCAAGAAGACTCGCAAGTGTGCGAGAGAGGGAAATATAAAAAAATAGTGGGGATAAGGAGGGGGTAACGCTGAAGGCTCTAAGGGATGTGATTTGCTACAAGCCAGAACTCTTCCCATTTGAAACACATAATAGTTAGGCCTAGGAGATGACTATGTGAACCATATTGTCATTTAGTGTTTTGCTGGAATGGGGTATCGAAAGGACAGGCGGGAAGCTTTTGCGACGCCGATGCGTTGTGCCTACCGCCATCGGTACTGCCGAGTTACTATTGTCTCGCCCCTATAAATACTGTAATTAGTCACTCATAGAGAAAGTATGTGATATAAAGCGACACGTCACGTGAAAGGAAGTAAAAGACTAAAGGAGTGAAATGTGAAATGAACGAGCAGAAGGAACAAAGTGAAAGAGAAAGCTTCGAATTTCCTTTACTACAAGCTTGTTGTGGCATTAGGACAGAAGTTATCTTTTCGAATTTGGACTTTGAGAGGAACGGAAGCGTAAAAAAACGGTGACGGTTGCGCGGGACGGGACGGTAAACATGAATCAAACTTTGGGCAATGTTTATGGTCCAAGTGCTGCTATAAATAGATTGGGATGCAAGTGACACCCCCCGCAGAGCCATGTCGTATATTGTACGCTTGACGGCGCAGGGGCTTTTAACGCGTCCGTCACACGGCATTTCCAAACAAACTTTACTCTCTAATGTGCTCCCTCTCTAACTCGTTCATCTCCACTTTCCGATAAGCACTTTTCCTTGTCCTTGCACTTTATCCTCCGTTGTCCTACAGTCTTAGCGTCTTTGTGCACATTAATATCACTTGATGTTTTCAAAACTTGTAATAAAACCATTTTCGTTACACCGTAAAGTGTTAGGGACCCCTTCAGTGCACACACAGGTTGCTAATTAGATCTCACACCCTCCAGCACTCTCCCTTCAGCCTTCCAAGAGTCACGTCAAAATGCCACAAAATCATGGCCGGAATTTGAACACGGGACTTTATGAATGGAAGTCGTTCGTGTTATTACTCCATTCGATTCTAATATACTATAGGGAAACAAGAGTAAGTAAGAGGAAAAAACGGACTTTGCTTTTTTGGAGCCGATTTTCCCTTTGCATTCCACTGTTTGGATCATTTTTGTTTCGGGCGTATAATGCTGCATCTAAGCTTCATTTACAGTAATTAATCGGGGCCAAAACTCGGATTTATTGCGGATTATATGACGTTGGAAGTATCGCCTTATCTTGAAAGATGAATGTCAGGTAACCCTAAGGTCTATGTACCCTGTACTCATTTAAACATCATTTCATTCATCGTCCGATTTGACTTAACGTTGTATGTTTCCCTTATCCTGATAGATGAATGCCTGATACCTCTAAGCTCTATGTAGCCTGTACTCATTTGAACATTATTTCATTCATATTCCCATATTACTTAAAGTGGGAGATTTTCTCCTATCCTGAAAGATGAATGTCTGGTAACTCTAAGCTCTATGTACCCTGTACTCAGTTGAACATTATTTCATTCATCGTCCAATTCGACATAACATTGGAGGTTTTCCCTCGTGCTGAAACACGAATCGATGTTTGGTAACCCTAAGCCCTATGTATCCTTTACTTATTTGAACATCATTTCATTCATCGTTCGATATGACAACGTTGGAGATTTTCCCTTAAACTTGAAAATGAATGTCTGGTAACTCTAAGCTTTATGTATCCTGTACTGATTTGAACATTATTTCATTCATCGTACGATATAACTTAACGTTGGAGGCTTTCCCTTATCCTGAAGGATAAATATCTGGTAACTCTAATCTCTATGTACCCTGTACTCATCTGAACATTATTTCTTTCATCATCCGATATGATATAAAGTTTGAGGTTTTTCCTTGAATGTCTGGTACCTCTATGCTCTATGTACCCTGTACTCATTTGAACATCATTTCATTCATCGTAGATATGACTTATTGTTGGAGGTTTCCCCTTATCCTGAAAGATAAATGTCAGGTAACAATAACCTCTACGAACTCTGTACTCATTTGGGCATCATTTCATTCATCGTCCGATATGACTTATCTTTGGAAGTTTTCCCTTATCCTGAAAGATGAATGTCTGGTAACTAAGCTCTATGTACCCTGTACTCATTTGAACATCATTTCACTCATCGTCCGATATTACGTTAGTAAAACAACTAAAAGTAATATACCAACCGAAGTAGCCCCATTACAACCTATGACGTGAGAGGTCACCGGTTCACCTTATGTTTTTCGTAGTTTTCCTTGTCGGTAGACCAATATTAGTTGGTTTCTTATCCTTCACAATTCCTTTCCATCATTCCTGTTTCTCCCCACTCCCTTATCTTGCTTCTTTGTATGTGTATAGATTTCTTGGCAATACCCGGGCACCTGGTGAACGGTCAGAATTTCGTCCATCATCTTATGCAGGTAGCTGCAATAGCGGAACAGGTCGTGGAGCCTGAAATTGTGTACTCTTGTGTGGTTTCTTCACTTCATCCCTTCCTCCTGTGGGTGGTGGTAGTCCCAACAGATCCCTTCAGACTGCTGTATCCAGAAAGAAATTGCGAGACTTTTACTATTAGCATAAAGTACAGAAAAGTTCGCCGGGCACATCGAGTCCAATAGTGCAACAAATTACAGCGTTTGTACAGCCCTGCGCGCGAAATAGTCACAATAAATCCGTAGCTCGCAGACCAAGCTTTCAGTTTCCTGACTAACAACTTAATATTACGAAAAGGAAATTGAAAAGCAAACCAAAACGCTTGGAGTCGTAACAAAAGGCGTGCTTCAGGAACGCGGCGGTTAGACAACGGAGCATCGGTACGTACTTAAACATTCAACATAAAACTACATTACAGGATCTTGTATCTACGTTCCCCCGTACTTCTGAATACAACGAATAATAGAAAATGCACCAAATTTGCTACTTAATTTCATCATCTTCAAAACTTGCTGCAGCGAGATTTACAACAAATTCCCTTACACCACACTAAAGTTAACAGAGAAAGCTTATGAACTTTCCTATTTCCTCAGACATGATCCACACGTTTTTATTTAAAACATCTTATATTTAACATGTTTTCATAACAAATTAAACGTGTAGTTTAGATTTCCCAGGAATATCCTCAGAGGTGCTCTTCATTTTCAATGACTCCTATATAACTCATAAACTGTAAAAGATACACGAAATCTTACAACATAAAAGAAACGTAGATCCTCTTAAAATGGAAAATATATGGTAACATTTCTGGGTTACTAATCATTTCCGAGATATACCTTATTAATTGTTTCAAATTTCATTCCTTGTACACACAAGAAGAATGTAATTACAAAGAAGGGCGCCGGGGTAGCGCGGTGGTTTCGTTCGCGGCTCCCGTTCTAAGGGTCCCGAGTTCGATTCCCGGCTCTGGGGTTGGCGATTTTAAGTCGGCCCTATCCACGCCTTCACCTCTGTCTAGCACACGTGAAGTATCCCCTGTGCCCAACGTGGTTCGGAGTCCACGGTAAAAACTGTAGGTCCTCTCACCTCACCGCCATCTTCACTATCACCCTATCATCGGAGGTAATGGACACCGCCCTCTGGGTGCCTCCACCTGAGAAATGGGTCCGGTCATCACTTGGTGGGGTGAGGTTACCCCGAAGGCCAAGGTTGCCATGTGGGGAGTGTTAGTAACTAACTGTAATTACAAAGATCTTGAAGTAGATAGACCAATAGGTGTTTGTACAAGATTAAAGAAAGTCATGTATATAAAAAATTTGACTATCACTTAAAGTCTACTGTTTTCCCTTGTAAATACAATAAGATAATATTTATCTTGAAGAAGATAGATCAATAAGTGTTTGTACAAGAGTAGAGAAAGTGATGTATATATAACATTTGACTATCACTTAAAGTCTACTGTATTCCCTTGTAGCTACAATAAGATAATGTTTATCTTGGAGTAGACAGAGCAATAAGTGTTTGTACAAGAGTAGAGGAAGTCATGTATATAAAACATTTGACTATCACTTAAAGTACACTGTATTCCCTTGTAGCTACAATAAGATAATGTTTATCTTGAAGTAGATAGAGCAATAAGTGTTTGTAGAAGAGTAGACAGAGTCATTTATATAAAACATTTGACTACCACTTAAAGTACACTGTATTCTCTTGTAACTACAATAAGATAATGTTTATCTTGAAGTAGATAGAGCAATAAGTGTTTGTACAAGAGTAGACAGAGTCATTTATATAAAACATTTGACTATCACTTAAAGTCTACTGTATTCCCTTGTAGCTACAATAAGATAATGTTTATCTTGAAGTAGAACAATAAGTGTTTGTACCAGAGTAGAGAAAGTCATGTATATAAAACATTTGACTATCACTTAAAGTCTACTGTATTCCCTTGTAGCTACAATAAGATAATGTTTATCTTGAAGTAGATATAGCAATAAGTGTTTGTACAAGAGCAGCGAAAGTGATGTGAAGTTACGAAGTCAAATTTTAATAAGGCAATTTTCAGTAGAAGTAGTAAGTGTAGAAAGATATATTGCAAGGCAAATACAACAAAACACTCCGAAATTAACGGATTTAATTTTTTTAGTATTATCAATGAAAATAATCATCTATTTTGCATCCAATAAATACTTAGAATTGTCAATTATATTGTGACAAAGTAAATTTAACACAATCAATGCTGTTTAAATTATACCGAACATTTACATGCAGTAAACTAAATCTGCATTTGCTCTGCGCCGACATGTACATTTATTTACATGAATTTGCATAATTTCTAGCAAGTACACAATTGATAAGAAATACACATAAGTAACGTATAATCACTCTGAAATGCTAACTTTTAAATTTTTGTTAAAAATGTAATTAGGAGGGCTGATCAACCAAGACTAAGACTGTTTTTTTTTTTTTTTTCACAGATGTTTGTTATGCAATTGAATGTTTACATGATATTTTTTCAGATGCACTTTTTATAGCATCTCTGCCAGTACATGAACACGTGCTGCAGACCAATCTTTGTCAGGTCCTTGTGAATCGCCTCACCTTTCTTGAACACTGCTGCAGAGTTCTCAAACTGAATACCCCTAAGCTTTGCCTTTATTGATGGGAATGAAAAAAAGAGTCACAGGGTGCAAGATCGGGGCTGTAAAATAGATGCGGTACAGAGGTAATTTTGAATCGAGCCAGAAAGTGCATGACTTGATTTGCGACGTGAGGCTGTCCATTGTCATGATGAAGTCGACACCCAGTCGGAGAAAACTCTGGTCGTTTCTTTGCAATGAGCTTCCTCAAGCACGAGGCTGGGTCGAAAAGTAATACCTCCTATTTGTTATCTCTTTTAATTGCAAAGAAACTTGAATCCAATTTACATAGCTTGAAAACTACAACATTGACGATTAATTTGTCACCATTCAATATAATTCTTCTTCAAAAGAATCCCACGATGAGCTTCCTTTAATGGCCCGAACAGATGGAAGTCTGATGGTGCCAGGTCAGGGCTGTATGGGGGTGAGGTAAGGCTTGCGATCCCAATTTCTCAATTTCTGCAGTGGTGTAACGGCTGGTGTGTGGTCTTGCATTGTCATGCGAAAGAAGAACATCCGCCATAGTTTTTATTGGGCGAACTCGCCGAAGACGTGCTTTCAGCTTTTTGAGAGTTCTGACGTATTGGGCAAAATTTATTGTGCATCTGTACTGCAAAAAGTCAATCATAAGCACACTCTCTGCCTCCCAAAGCACAGTCGCCATAACTTTTCCTGCCGACCGCTGAATTAAGAACTTTTTTTTTTCTTCGGTGACGTTCTGTGATGCCATTCCATTGACTGCGTCTTTGATTCAGGTTTAAAAAAAATGAAGCCACATTTTGCCTTCAATAACAATTTTTTCCAGAAACTGCTCTCCCTCCAAATTGAAGCACTGCAAGTGTTCGGAGGCTATTGTTTTCCTTGTTTCTTTGTTTTGGACGGTTAACATTCTTGGTACCCAACGTGAACAAACTTTTGAGTAACCCAGTTGTTGAATAATCGTCATCGCACTGCCTTTACTGAGGGAGGTAATGCGACACAATTCACCTGTTGTTACCCGGCGATCACCACGAATGGCATCGACTCGCTGAATGCTGCATGGAGTCACTGCAGTCACCGGCCTGCCGCTTCGCTTTTCACTTGCCCATGGTGTTTGCGCTTCAGCTTCGTTACAGCGATGAACTCATCGTCTAACAGTGCTGACATCCACCGTTGCATCACCATACACATTTTTTAGCCTTTCGTGAATACGAATTGGCGTTTCATCTGCCGCAGTCAAAAATTCACTCACAGAACGCTGTCTAATACGAATGTCGATGTCAGTCATTTTGCAAGAAGATGCAGTGCTGCCAGCTGTTGGCCTAGGAAGTTACTACTGCAGGGGATTGGAGAAGAAGGTTTGAGAAATTGCGCCAAATTCAAAGTTTTCACATGAGTTACTTATTTAAGGGGGGGAAAAGCAAGCATTACTTTTTGACCCACCTTCGTAGTATGCTGCTGTAACAGTAGTGTGGGGGGAAGATGAGTGGAAGATTTTAGTACACCCAGGAATCAATATAAATGAAAATATTTATATTAATATCCTGCTGTTTGCGGATGACAAAATATTGATTTATATGAATGAAAATCAACTGCAAAAATCAATGTATATTCTAAATAATATAGTACAAAGGTATAATTTTAAAATATCAGAAAAAAAGCAAAAATTAAGACTTTTAAAGTAAATTATAATGTAAGATCAAAAATTGTTTTAGGAAATAGAATTTTAGAACAAATATCGTGTTTTAAATATTCAGGATGTAACATAAGTTTTAGAAACAATGCTGATATAGAAGAAAAAGTAAACAAATTCCGAGCAATATGTGGGACAATCCAAAGAACATTTAAAAACAGAGTGAGAAAGGATACAAAAATGAAAATGTATAAGGTAATGACTATTCCAACTTTACTATATGGAAGCGAAACCTGGGTGCCAACATAAAAGGATTTAAATAAAATACAGACTGCAGAAATGCAATTTTTAAGAAGTGTTAAAAGTTGTACAATATTGGACAAGATAAGAAATGAGGATACTAGAAAGGAATTAGAAATAGAACCAATCCATGACAATATATCAGAACGAAGGCAACAATGGCATGAACATATATTAATAACGGAGGATGGGAGATATCCAAATGCAGTACTAAACTATAATCCAAAAGGAAGAAGAGACATGTCGACCCAGGAAACGCAGGAGAGATCTATGAAGCCGGGACGGGCGTTATGCCCAAACCATGGAGTGAACAAGAAGAAGATTATTCCAAAAAAGTAGCCACCATAACTTTCGCAGCTGAAAAGAAAGGTTTTTTTTTTGTTTTGTTTTTTTTAAAGACGGTTCCTCCTTTGCACCCCACTGTCTATATCTTTGTTTCGGGCATAAATTGGTGTATCCAAGTTTCATCTACGGTACATAATTGGCCCCAAAACTCGGATTTATTGCGCCTAAAGTGTTCCAACGGAGCGTTGGAAATCACGTTTTTGGTCTAACATGAGCAAACGCGGCACCCAACACGTGGAAAACTTTCTCATGTCTAAACGTTGATTTTTCAACATAGTCTCCTTGTAACTCTACACCCTTCTCCCAGCGATGTTCCCATCTCTGTAACCCGTCCAGATAGTACTCGGCGTTTTTCAACATAGTCTCCGTGTAACTCTACACCCTTCTCCCAGCGATGTTCCCATCTCTGTAACCCGTCCAGATAGTACTCGGCGTTTTTCAACATAGTCTCCGTGTAACTCTACACACTTCTCCCAGCGATGCTCCCATTTCTGTAACCCGTCCAGATAGTACTCGGCGTTTTTCAACATAGTCTCCTTGTAACTCTACACACTTCTCCCAGCGATGCTCCCATCTCTGTAACTCGTCCAAATAGTACTCGGCGTTTTTCAACATAGTCTCCGTGTAACTCTACACACTTCTCCCAACGATGCTCCCATCTCTGTAACTCGTCCAAATACTAGTCAGCGTTTTTCAACATAGTCTCCGTGTAACTCTACACACTTCTCCCAGCGATGCTCCCATCTCTGTAACCCGTCCAAATAGTACTCGGCGTTTTTCAACATAGTCTCCGTGTAACTCTACGCACTTCTCCCAGCGATGCCCCCATCTCTTTAACCAGTCCAAATAGTACTCGACGTTTTTCAACATAGTCTCCTTGTAACTCTACACACTTCTCCCAGTGATGCCCCCATCTCTGTAACCAGTCCAAATAGTACTCGACGTTTTTCAACATAGTCTCCGTGTAACTCTACGCACTTCTCCCAGCGATGCCCCCATCTCTTTAACCAGTCCAAATAGTACTCGACGTTTTTCAACATAGTCTCCTTGTAACTCTACACACTTCTCCCAGTGATGCCCCCATCTCTGTAACTCGTCCAAATAGTACTCGACGTTTTTCAACATAGTCTCCTTGTAACTCTACACACTTCTCCCAGTGATGCCCCCATCTCTGTAACCAGTCCAAATAGTACTCGGCGTTTTTCAACATAGTCTCCTTGTAACTCTACACACTTCTCCCAGTGATGCCCCCATCTCTGTAACCAGTCCAAATAGTACTCGACGTTTTTCAACATAGTCTCCGTGTAACTCTACACACTTCTCCCAGCGATGCTCCCATCTCTGTAACTCGTCCAAATAGTACTCGGCGTTTTTCAACATAGTCTCCGTGTAACTCTACACACTTCTCCCAGCGATGCTCCCATCTCTGTAACTCGTCCAAATACTAGTAGGCGTTTTTCAACATAGTCTCCGTGTAACTCTACACACTTCTCCCAGCGATGCTCCCATCTCTGTAACCCGTCCAAATAGTACTCGGCGTTTTTCAACATAGTCTCCGTGTAACTCTACACACTTCTCCCAGCGATGCTCCCATCGCTGTAACCCGTCCAAATAGTACTCGGCGTTTTTCAACATAGTCTCCGTGTAACTCTACACACTTCTCCCAGCGATGTTTCCATCTCTGTAACCCGTCCAAATAGTTGTCGGCGTTTTTCAACATAGTCTCCTTGTAACTCTACACACTTATCCCAGCGATGCCCCCATCTCTGTAACCAGTCCAAATAGTACTCGACGTTTTTCAACATAGTCTCCTTGTAACTCTACGCACTTCTCCCAGCGATGCCCCCATCTCTGTAACCAGTCCAAATAGTACTCGACGTTTTTCAACATAGTCTCCTTGTAACTCTACACACTTCTCCCAGCGCTGCTCCCATCTCTGTAACCCGTCCAAATACTACTCGGCGTTTTTCAACATAGTCTCCGTGTAACTCTACACACTTCTCCCAGCGATGCTCCCATCTCTGTAACTCGTCCAAATACTACTCGGCGTCTTTCAACATAGTCCCCTTGTAATTCTACACACTTCTCCCAGCGCTGCTCCCATCTCTGTAACCCGTCCAAATACTACTCGGCGTTTTTCAACATAGTCTCCGTTGAACTCTACACACTTCTCCCAGCAATGCTCCCATCTCTGTAACCCGTCCAAATAGTACTCGGCGTTTACCTCTGCAAAATAATTGTTCACGAAAGTGATTGTCTCTTCATTTGAAATAAATCTCGGTCCTCCGGGTTCAGTTTGCAGATGAGTTAACAAAACGAAGTCGCTTGGGGCTGAATCTGGTTAGTAAGGAGGATGATCAAGCACTTGAAACCGTAATTTGTGGATTTTTGTCATTGCAACCACTGAGGTGGGAGACTGTGCGATGTCTTGGTGGAAAAGGATTTTCTTTTTCTGCAAATGTGGCCGTTTTCCCGCAAGTTCTGCCTTCAGTTTGTCAAGTAATGATGCGCAATACGTTCCTGCAACGGTTTATCGTTTTTGAAGATAATATATTAAAATAATTCCAAATTCCAATAAATATGTGGGACAATCCAAAGAACTTTTAAAAACAGAGTGAGAAAGGATACAAAAATGAAAATATATTACCGTGATGGCTATTCCAATATTATTATATAGAAGCGAAACCTGGTTGGCAACACAAAAGGATTTAAATAAAATACAAACTGCAGAAATGAAAATTTTAAGAAGTGTTAAGGGCTGTACAATATTGGACAAAATAAGAAATGAGAATATTAGAAAGGAATTAGAAATCGAACCAATCCATGACAAAATATCAGAACTAAGGCAACAATGGGATGAACATATATTAAGAATGGAGGATGGAAGATATCCAAATGCAGTATTAAACTATAATCCAAAAGGAAGAAGAGACATAGGACGACCCAGGAAACGCTGGAGAGATCTATGAAGCCGGAACTGGCAATATGCCCAAACCATGGAGTGAACAAGAAGAACAAGAAGAAGTTGTGCGTGTGTCCTATTATTTATTCAAAAGTTGTGGCGTATTGAAGTGGTTCAGGTTTATATGGATCGCTCCGAATTTTGGACCCTGCCCTCTGCTGTGGTCTCTCTTCAAATTCCCCGTCTTTATATGTTAAACCCCTCCTCCTACTATGCTCGCTTGGGAATGGATCACAGAGGAGAGCCGTTTACTTTTATTACGTCACACACCGCCGTGTCTCCCTCTACTTGGGGGAAAGTTTGAAAGCCTGTGCCTGCATAATGCGAGAGTGTAGTTTAAAATTCAGTGTAAAATATTGTAGTTTAACAGTTGAGGGTAGTTTTAATATGTTGGTGGCTGGAGGCGATTCGCCTTTGTTACGATCTTGATGGGAAGTCAAAGTTGGTCTGTCAGACACAAACCTCGTCTCGTTTACAAACTAATACGTTTATCTCGGGTAAGGAGCCATTGATTCATCCTTTGTATGGTTCCCAATTTGTACTTAACGAAAAGTTAAACACCAAGCTTGGAGTTTAAGCTTAGCATCTTTCTTCACGAAGACAAGGGTCATTTTGCTCGTATGGAAGTGTTTCCAAAGTATTTTCATGTGAGAAATTCAAATCTGAAATAAAAAATTCGCTATCAGGCACAGTATTTTAGATATGCGAAGATATACAAGGGTTGTTCAATAAAGAATGATCAAAAAATTTTTTGACAACGTACCTTTACTCATCCTCCTAATTTTGATGGTCCTTCTCAAGATAGCCTCCTATGAATGCGTTGCACTTGTCCCAGCGTTTCTGCCAGTCTTCAAAGACATGCTGGAAACAATTTCTTGAGAGATCCTTCAAAATCGCCTTCGCAGCCTTCACCACTGCTTCTGATGATGGATAATACCTCCCACGAAGGCGTTTCTTCAAGTTAAGGAATATAAAAAAGTCACGTGCGGCTAAAGCCGGACTATATGGAGGGTGAGGGCCAGATCTAGCCCCAGGCGACTTCTTTTTGTTCCCTCATCTGGAAATTGCGCTCGGAAGACAGACATTTTCGTCAAACCTTCGTGAACAATTATTTTGCAGAGAAAAACGCCGAGTACTATTTGGACAGGTTACATAGATGGGAGCATCGCTGTCAGAACTGTGTAGCTATAAGGTGACTGTGCTAAAAAAAATAAAAAAAAATTATGAAGGAATGACATATCTTTATTATGTCGGAAAATTATCAGACCATCCTCATATATCCCTTACAGGCGTAGCAGAGGATTAATGGAGTTATTTATACAAGTATGAGTCCAGAAATGCATATAAATGAAACATGCCAGATAGGATTCGTTTATGAGCAGAGATAGTTTTTTAAGTGTATATTAGAAAATAACTGAGCAATGTCTTAAACTTCTTACATATTTCAGTCTCTCCGTTCTGGCTTCTTTCTATGTGTTAGCCTCATTCTTTGATTATTTTGATTCAAAAGGCATAGCGAATTGCCGGTAATTAATTAAATACCACTAAATATGTGTACACGTGCGATCAAAGCGAACATCAAAAGCTGGTTCTAGGAAGGCCTTGTGTACATCTGTTTATCCTGGCTGTTGATGGACATTTGTCAGCTTTCCGCTCATCAAGAAACTCAACAGTTGAACATCAGAGACTAGGCATAACATTTTTATGACCATGCTTTTGCTAAGACTGAGGAAGAATTACAAACAACACACTTTAAAAATAGTGTAACTTACCAAACTTGCTTGTAAATATACAGGGTGTATATAAATGAATATCGGGGTTTGAACTTTTTATAATATGTATTACATTCAACTTACAGCAACTCAAACATTTTATCAAGAACCTTATAAATGTTCAATGTTTTTAATTTACATCCTCCAACTTTAAGTCATATCGGACAGTGAATGAACTGGGTGAAATGATGCTCAATTGAGTCCAGGGTCCATGGAGCTTATAGTTACCCGACCTTCGTTTTTAAGGATAAGGGAAAACCCCTGAAAAACCTTATCCAGGTAACTCATCCTGACTCATTTATCTTAAATGAGTATACTAAGTTTCACTTCTCTAACTTAAAAACTTTGGATGTTATGGCTATTTATGTAAGACCCTGAATATTTGCATACGTTGCCCCTTAAGCCACTATTCCTCTGAATGTTGCGCATTCCTCTCTCTAAGAACATCAAGTAATACAGTTTAGTAAGCGCACATGCCGTTTGATTTGTGTACTACCTTCCAGAACGTAAGGCGCGGCTGACTCACCTGGTATTGCACCAACAATAATAGCTTTAAATTCCATTGTAATATCTCTATTAATTTCTCGCTTATTATATTTTAAATCTGTATTTTATACTATCATATGCCAAGCCGATGTGTTCTATGCCTTTTATCTGACTAAACTTTATCATAGTTTTGTTTTACCAGCCAGGTACAAAACAGAATAATGTCGCCAGGTCATTGTTGTGGCCAAGTTGTTGTTTGCAGCTTCCGTCTTCGCAGCTAATTCATTCATCTTCTCCAAAATATTTTCCAATGCCGATTCCATGGCCGTAATATCCCGCTCCATGACACCAGTTGTGACTTTGTGGGTTCGTGATATAAAAAGTCCAGGTTACAAACACAAAGTTACACTTTATTTCTGTAGCAATACACTGTTCACCTACACAATGTAACATGCAGGTCAACCAACACAGCTGCTTACCCGCACGCGTTCAATTACCGACTGACTGTCTCTTTTCAGGCAGGCTGCCTTTTTATCAATTTCTAACACACCATAAATTTCTCGAACAATCGAGACCGGCTGGAACAAAGGCGAACTCTTGCCAAATCCGTCTGTTCCCGCCCACCCACACTCACTCACTAGATCTTGTTACCCGCGCTGCCTCCAAATCAACAATGACCTGGCGACAATAATTTCTTGGTTCTAACATTTGAAAGTTTTAGTAGCCTTCTGTATTAAAAAAAACACAAAACTCTCCAAATAAGAAACGTATGTTCCGCATTCAAATTTTATGCATTTTAGGAATTTTCATAACGTTCTAAAAAGGGAGGTGTAGTGAAAAAGGTTTGAAAAACTTCATATTTCAAACTTCAATGCATTATTTTTTGGCTATAAACCTACAAACATAAATATAGGAATTTATAACATCAAAATTCAAAACACCATTTTAAATTTATAGCCGCTAGATCCTAAAATAAATACAGGTATAAACTTTCGCGAGGTTTATATAAAATATTGTTGATGCACTATTATAAGTCAGTGAGCTAAAGCAAGCTGTGAACTCAGTCAACAAATAATGCAAGATTGGGCTACGCTCGAAGCTACAAGCACAATTTACAGTTTACTAAGACACAGAGTAAAAAGAGACGTCCATATGTCAATAACAAGTTGAATGTAGTGCAGATCCTTCCCGTGGCCCTAAGGCAAGAAAGTTTGTACATCAATTGTGCAAGAGTAACAAAAAATAGATTTATTGACTGAGCGACTTAAGATTAATATTAGGTCCACTTGCATGTTTATGCAAGTTCATGTATATTAAACTTTGTACAGAAGAAGCATATTATTGAGTGATGATGCGGCTTGTTATGTTCGCAGACAAGTCCGGATGGTAACACCACGACGAGCACGGTGACATTTGTCCCGACGATGGAGGACAGTGGCAAGATCCTGACATGTCGAGCCACTACTCCGCTCATTGACGACAGCACCCTCGAGGACGGCTGGAACCTCAACATTCACCGTGAGTACCCGCTTATTCTGTATTAAGATTGCATGTACACGTGCTGAAAATAATAATTTGGACAGACTAATAACATTCTGGTACAGATGTTTGACCAAAGAAGAACGGGAAGTTGTGAAAATATGCATGAGACTGCAAAAAAGATTAAGAGAGCTCAAATAGTTTGTGGGCAGATATAGGAGGAATTATGGAAAAAAACCGAGTTGGATATATATGGAGATTAGAGGAAAGGAATACAAGTGATGTGGGTAAATTAGTAAAATGCAGAATAGAAGATATAGAAAGACTGGAAATATGGGGAAGTCTAGAAAATATGAAATCATTACAATTTTACAAGCAAATAAAAAGAAACTGGGGACGAGAAGCATATGTAGATTACTGCAATAGACAAGAGAGAGAAGGGTTAGCTTGGATGAGAACAGGAACAATATTTCTAAGAGAGATAACAGGTAGGGAAAAGGGAATTTCTGAATTATGTGGTGGAAAAGAAAGCAACGAACACTATTAAACATAATACGAGGAGGTTGCAATATGGAGAAAACAGGTTTGGGAGGAAAAATGGGAGAAGGTAGGGAATCTATAAAAGTGTTAACGGGAAAGGAGGAAAAGAAGGTAAAAACTTTTGGTGAGTTTCTTATAAACAGTAAAAGCAAAGTGGACAAGAATCGTAAAGAGTATAAGAAAGGAAGATGAGGGGGAAGAAAAGGTCTAATTAAGTAACAAGGAGGTATGGAAGTTAAGAGCTACCAGGCAGAGCAGAAGACCAGGGTGTCATGTAAGTCAAGGTAGCAACAAGGTAAAGACAAATAAATGTAAAAAATATAAGAAAGAAAGATGAGGGGGAAGAAAGGGTCTAATTAAGCAGCAAGGAGGTATGGAAGTTAAGAGCTACCTGGCAGACCAGAAGACCAGGGTGTCATGCAAGCCAAGGTAGCAACAAGGTAAAGCCAAATAAATGTAAAGAATATAAGAAAGGAAGATGAGGGGGAAGAAAGGGACTAATTAAGTAACAAGAAGGTATGGAGGTTAAGAGCTGCCTGTCAGAGCAGAAGGCCAGGGTGCCTTGTAAGCCAAGGTAGCATCAAGGTAAAGACTAATAAATGTAAATAATATAAGAAAGGAGGATGAGGGGGAAGAATGGGAATAATTAAGTAGCAAGGAGATATGGAGGTTAAGAGCTACCTGGCAGAGCAGAAGACCAGGGTGTCGTGTAAGCCAAGGTAGCAACAAGGTAAAGACAAATAAATGTAAAGAATATAAGATATGAAGATGAGGGAGAACAAAGAGTCTAATTAAGTAGCAAGGAGGTATGGAGGTTAAGAGCTACCTGGCAGAGCAGAAGACCAGGGTGCCATGTAAGCCAAGGTAGCAACAAGGTAAAGACAAATAAATGTAAAGAATATAAGAAAGGAAGATGAGGGGGAAGAAAGGGGCTAATTAAGTAGCAAGGAGGTATGGAGGTTAAGAGCTGCCTGACAGAGCAGAAGACCAGGGTGTCATGTAAGCCAAGGTAGCGCAAAGTAAAGACAAATAAATATAGCCAAAAGTAGTAAATTGTAAAATTTTGGAATATACGCAACAGATAGTTCATTCAAATGGATTAGCTTTTGAAATGGAGTTGAAGGACCTTATATACCAAGCAGTGCAGTTTTGGAGTTGACAATATTGTCACTTGGCGAAAAAGTCGGGACGCAGGCTTGAGCACGCGCAGTTAAGATCTGTCCTAAAGATCAGAGTATTCAGTAGTAGGTCGTGAGTAGAGGATCAGTACAAGGATGTCAATGATCCCTCAGAGGCATATATTGGGAATGGGATCAAGTCGGATGTCAAGCGGTGTGTCCTGGAGATATAACCAGCAGCGTAGTCGACTGGATGTGAGAAAATCGAGTAAGGACTGGTGTGCAGCGTGACGCTCGAATAGCACTATATGCCTTAGACACTGGAATGGAGGACAACCTCATCTCGGAGAGAGGATATAGGTAAAGCAGTATTGCATACTGTTAGGCACAGATGCCTCAATAGTATAGAAAGACCCGACATGCTGGACGGCTTGCCATCAACTGCTTTCTGGAGTTGCCACTTTGTGTGTCAAGTAAATTGATGGAAATAATCATTTCTTCCATACTAGCCGTGTGTAGGCTAAGGAACCATTGGAAAAATTCAATGCCATAGCCGGGATTTGAACCACAAATCTCCCGCTCTCCGTGCGGTTGCTCTAAACCGCTGAGGTACTATGGCCAACATGCCGACATGACATTAAATTCTCCAACTGAATCATATGACCCATTCAACACAGATAAGCCTGAAGAACAAAACCATTCCTTCCTCATAGCATTTATCTAAGAGATGGATAAATAATGCATCTACTATTAAAACAGAAGTCGCACAATTTGAAACAGAGTTAATTTTCGGTTCATTTTCACAGTAGTGGTGTATTATTTTGTTATAGTGACCGTCATCGTTACGTCGCATGCCTAACTCGAGCAGCAATATAGTTAATATCACATTAAATTATTCTTTTCTCCAGTGTTTGTGATCCAAGTGCGTGAACATATTCCTCGAAGATGGAACAAGTCTTTTTTGTATAAAAAAGTGAAGTGATTCATTCTCAGGGTAGCAAAATTATATCTAATGTGAACAAGTTTTTACGAAAGCTCTCCAACCCAGAATATAGGGTAGCTGTAGATTTTTCAAAAACCCAGCAACTAATTGTGCGACTTTGTGGTGTAGGTAGTGTGCACACAGTGTCACGAATTTGTAGTGAAGTAACTTCATCCTTACAAAAAGGGAGCGTACCTGTGTTTCAATCTTCGGGAAAGATCCATGAAGTCAGAAAACGAGTTACTGGATTGGAAACCGTGCTTACTGTTCCACTGCTATGACGTGTGTCAACGAAAGATTTTAATGTTTAATGTTCGTTCTTTAATTACGGAAAAAATAGGTACGAGGTCTGTTCAATAAATAATGATCATAATTCTCTTACGGTCATAATTTTTCGCACTAAAATTCAATCTTATATATATTCCGTTAGCTTAATGTGAAACAAACACCCCGTAGGAGTTTCGTTGTTGGTACTCGTGGTTCCCGTCTGTGAGAACCAGGCAAGTTCAGACATGTTTAGTATCGCCTACCGCTGCAGTGGAGGTAACATGCAGTTAAAGTTGATGTTAGAGTAAGATCCGGAGATTCTTTCAAATGTAATCACTACTGATGAAACTTGGCTACATCATTTTGGTTCTGAGAGCAAACAGCAAAGCTCAGTGTGGAAATCTCCTTCATCACCAACCCCCAAAATAGCAAAAGTGGTTGCTTCTGCTGGGAAAGTTATGGTCATCTCATTCTTTGATATTCATGGAATGGTTTATCAGCATGTTGTACCTGCACACACATCAGTAACTGGACAGTACTACAGGGATGTCCTGAAGACATTGCAAGTCCATATGAGGCACAAAAGACCACATTTCCGTGAAGCAGGCTGGATGTTGCACAACGAAAATGCGCGGCCGCATATTGCCAATGTTGTTGCTGAATATCTTGCAAAAATCAACGTAAAGTGCAATCCCTCACCCTCCCTATAGTCCGGATTTAGCCCCGTGTGACCTTTTTCTATTCCCTAACTTGAAGAAACGCCTTCGTGGGAGGCATTATCCATCATCAGAAGCAGTAGTGAAGGCTGCGGATGCGATTTTGAAGGATCTCTCAAAAATTGTTTCCAGCATGCCTTTGAAGACTGGCAGAAACGCTGGGACAAGTGCATCGCATTCAGGGGAGATTATTTTGAGAAGGACTATCAAAATTATGAGGATGAGT
Organism: Mantis religiosa; assembly: GCA_030765055.1. Taxonomy (NCBI): domain Eukaryota; kingdom Metazoa; phylum Arthropoda; class Insecta; order Mantodea; family Mantidae; genus Mantis; species Mantis religiosa. The sequence continues at coordinate 248,249,167 of CM060947.1, read as the reverse complement.
AAAGGTACGTTGTCAAGAAAAGATTGTAACCGTTAACAGATAACTATTACTTTGTCTTCCGTTACATGCTGTAACAGCTGTTTCAGTTAGGATTAGGATTTCACTATGGACGGGATTTGGTACTTAGGCCACCAAGCCGACCCCATTGTTCCTATGCCCTAAGGTGGAGCATCCCCTGGAGGAAGGATTCAGGCTAGAGCAGACAGAGGGCTGATGCCCCAAGAAGCCACGACAGTACAGAGGAGAGTCCCTACGGTTTACTTATAGACTTCCCCCGGCAGCCCAGGATAACGAACACGCTCCACTACTACGGGACGGCAACGAGCCCAGCAACCGAGCCCCAAACCTCCCTGGCTGGCGGTGCCGAAATGGACCCAGCAGAGGCGCTCAGACCGACAACCGACCTACCGGAGCAGAAAGTAGTTTTCCTCAGAGCATATCATCCTACCATGCACCGCCGAAACACCCGCCGACACTTAAACCCTGAAAGAGACCACCAGATGAGGGATGATATGAAATGATACTAGAGATGAAATTAAGAGACTGGAAATTTGGGGGACGTAATTAACCAACCGAACATTCACCTAGCGACCTGGAAAAACCCCCACAAAACCCATTTGTCAGGTAGGTCGGCCAGCGGAATAGAACCCGGGCCTCCCGAATGTGGGCCAAAGATGATAACACCTGAGCCATCCCAGTCGGTACTACGAGGGCAGTTCAATAAATAATGGTAACTTTTTTTTTCTTTTCTTCTTTTTGACAACGTACCTTCACTCATCCTCATAATTTTGATGGCCCTTCTAAAAATAGTCTCCCCTGAATGCGATGCACTTGTTCCAGCGTTTCTGCCAGTCTTCAAAGACATGTTGGAAACCATTTTTTGAGAGATCCTTCAAAATCGCCTCCGCAGCCTTCACCATTGCTTCTGATGATGAATAATGCCTCCCACTAAGGCGTTTCTTCAAGTTAGGGAATAGAAAACAGTCACATGGGGCTAAATCCGGACTATAGGGAGGGTGAGGTATGCACTTCACGTTGATTTTAATAAGACATTCATCAACAACATTGTCAATATGCGGCCGCGCATTATCGTGGTGCAGCATCCATCCTGCTTCATGGAAATGTGGTTTTTTGCGCCTGATATGGACTTGTAATGTTTTCAGGACATCCCTGTAGTATTGTCCAGTTACTGATGTGTGTGCAGGTGCAACATGCTGATAAACCACTCCATGAATATCAAAGAATGAGATGACCATAAATTTCCCAGCAGAAGCAACAACTTTTGCTTTTTGGTGGATTGGTGATGTAGGAAATTTCCATACTGAGCTTTGCTGTTTGCTCTCAGTATCAAAATGATGTAGCCAAATTTCATCAGCAGTGATTACGTTTGATAGAAACATCAACTTTAACTACATGTAGACCTGCATACGAATGTCCTTTTGTTCAGGAATCAACAGTCTTGGAACGCATCGCGCACAAACACGTCTCATGTGTAATGTTTCTGTCACCAACGTGTGGGTGGCAGCCAATGAAATGTTCAGTATTTCAGAAAGTGATCTTAAGGTAATTCGTCGATTCTCACTCACAATGGCAGCAGCAGTGTTGATGTTTTCTTCCGTAAGAGCAGTAACTGGAGCACCAGTTCCACCTTCCTTTGAAATTGAATATCTCCCTTCTTTAGACATTTTAAACCACCTTCGAGCTGTGCTGTAGGGAAGAACAGACTCTCCATAGGCCTCCTGTAACATTGTATAGGCCTCAACTGAAGATTTGTTGAGACGTAAGCAGAATTTTAAGGCCGCATATTGTTCCTCGCGTGTCACCTCCATTGCAGCGTTAGGCGATACTGAACATGTCTGAACTTGCCTGGTTCTCACAGGCGGGAACCAGGAGTGCCAACAATGAAACTACTACGGTGTGTTTGTTTCACATTAAGGTAACAGAATATAATAAAATTGAATTTTAGTGCTAAAAATTATGACCGTAAAAATTTATGATCATTCTTTATTGAACAGCCCTCGTATTTTGGGTAACTGGTTACGTTGTTGACTTTGCTTTTGTAACTGTTAACGGGTAACTAGTCTGTTTCCGCTGTTTTTGTAACTGTTAATGGAAATGTCCCCATTACTTCAGTAACCCGTAAGCGTTACGTTATTTTCTGGTGTTCCTCGCTTCAGATTTCCTTTTGCCATACTGTCTGCGGAACATTCGAGGTATTAATTCATGCGTGCAGCTCGGGTAGTCCTAGCAGAGCCCAAGAAATAGTCCCGTATCTCGCTGGTTGACTTTTAATGTGGACGGTTCGTTTGTAAATCCACTTTTATTACTCGCAGCTTCGTTAGCGAGCGACACACAAAGGGCTGCGGTGTTAACCCCCAATTGCTGCTCCCAGGTACATATGCAAATGCACCCCAAAGCAGCTGATGTACATATTTCTCCTTACATGCGTTCAAATCCACTTTACACACCTAATATATGCATCCAGCTTTTACGTTTTGCCGTAAAATGTGCAGGGGAAACCTCTTCCCACTTATTCTACATCTGTACACTTACTGTACTAGAAAGGAAGCTGTCTGAATTTCAAGCAGGTTTCAGGAAAGGAAAACAGACAATAGATAATCTGTTCATAATAAAGACTATAATAGACAAATACTTCAGGAAGAAGAGAGGAAGAGTATGTAGGTTCTTTGCGGATTTTGAGAATGCTTTTGATAGGATAAACAGAAAAGCTTTAGTTTGGAAATTGAGGATGAAAGGGGTAGGTAGAAAATATATAAAAGAAACGTTGAGTCAGACTGCAGAATTCAATGCCATAGCCGGGATTTGAACCACGGATCTTCTGGTTTCCGTCCAGCCGCACTACCATGTTGCTACTATGGCCAACGTGCCGATATGACATTAAATTCTCCAACTGACTCGTATTTTCCCGGTAAACCACTTAGGAGTTCTCATAAACACGTGAGACAACTACCTTAATGGCGACTTACTATATTGTAAGTACTTTAAGGCCCGGGCTTTATAGTTAACCACTATTAGGTCAATTAATGGAAATTAATTGTTCTTTCACACTGGCCGTGTGTAGGCTAAATTGTGGAAACGTAGAGTCAGACTGAAAAAGTCAATGCCATAGCCGGGATTTGAACCACGGATCTTCTGGTTTCCGTCCAGCCGCACTACCATTATGCTACTATAGCCAACGTGCCGATATGACATTAAATTCTCCAACTGACTCGTGTTTTCCCGGTAAACATACTAAACATAGTAGCACAATGGTAGTGCGGCTGGACGGAAACCAGAAGATCCGTGGTTCAAATCCCGGCTATAGCATTGACTTTTTCAGTCTGACACTACGTTTCCACAATTTATCCTACACACGGCCAGTGTGAAAGAACAATTAATTTCCAGAAAAGCTTTAGTTTGGAAATTGAGGATGAAAGGGGTAGGTAGAAAATATATAAAAGAAGTAGAGAAAATCTATGAAGGGGTGAAGTTTTGCATAAGGTGGGGAAAAATGTAATTAGGGAGATGACAGAACAAAAAATAGGCTTAAAACAAGGAGCAAAATGAGTCCAATTTTATTTAACTTATTTATAGATGAGATAATAGACAAGGTTAAAGAAGGAAATCAGCAAAAATAGCAAACAAAGAAATTCCTGGACTGCTATATGTAGAATTGCAGAAGGCAATGAATGAAATCCAGAAACTCTGTGGAGAGTGGGGAATAAAAATAAACATAAATAAGTCGAAAGTTATGACCTTCAAGAAGGGAGTTAAACCAAAAAAAAAAAAAAGATGAAAATTGTGTACTAAATGGCAAAAGGGCAGAACTGGTCAATGAATTTTAATACTTAGGAGTAAGGTAGAATAACAATTGAAAGTGGGGAGCACACAGGAGAAAAATTGAAGCAAAAGGAAGGGCGGTAATGAATGGAATAAGAAACAAGTGGTTAGAAAGAATGTATGAAGCACTAGTTGAATCCAAAATATTGTATGCAGTGGAGATCTGTGGGGAGGGGGGCCAAAGAGTTAAACAAATCGGTGGATGCTAACTACAGAAGGCTTTGTAAAGAGCTACTAGACTTACCAAGATCAGCATCTAGGGAAGTAGCTTTAGTTGAATTAGGAAAGATAAGAAGAAATGGAATAATAATGGAAAGAATAATAAAATTTTGGTATAGGTGTTTGGCCAAAGAAGAAGGGGAAATTATTAAATTATGCATGAGACAGCAAAAAAGATTATAGAACTCATATAGTTGGTGGGCATAAATACGAGGAATTATGGAAAATATAGGAATGGGAGATATATGGAGATTAGAGCAAATGAATACATGCGATGTGGGTAAATAAGTACAATGCAGGTTAGAAGATATAGAAAGACAGGAAATATGGGTAAGTCTAGAAAACATGAAACCATTACAATTTTACAAGCAAATAAAAAGAAATTGGGGACGAGAAGCATATGTAGATTACTGCAATAGGCAAGAGAGAGAAGGGTTAGCTTGGATGAGAACAGAAACAATATTTCTAAGAGGGATGAGAGGTAGGGAAAAGGGAATTTGTGAATTGTGTGGGAGAAAAGAAAGAAAGAAAGAAAGAAAGAAAGAAAGAAAGAAAGAAAGAAAGAAAGAAAGAAAGAAAGAAAGAAAGAAAGCATAGAACACTACGTAACAGAATGAGAGGAGGTTGCGATTTGGAGAAAAACGGTTTGGGAGGGAAAATGGGAGAAAGTAGAGAAGATGATAGTAGCTATAAAAATGTTAATGGGCAGGGAGGAAAAGAATGTAAAAAGTATTGGTGAGTATTGGGCTAGAAATGTTAAGAATATAAGAAAGGAAGATGAGGGGGAAGAATGGGGCTAATTACGTAACAGGGAGGCATGGAGGTTAAGAGCTGCCTGGCAGGGCAGAAGACCAGGCTGTCATGTAAGCCAAGGTAGCAACAAGGTAAAGACAAATAAATGTAAAGAATTTAAGAAAGGCAGATGAGGGGGAAGAATGGGGCTAATTAAGTAACAAGGAGACATGGAGGTTAAGAGCTACCTGGCAGAGCAGAACGCCAGGATGTCATGTAAGCCAACTTAGCAACAAGTTAAAGACAAATAAATGTAAAGAATATAAGAAAGGAAAATGAGGGGTAAGAAAGGGACTAATTAAGTAACAAGGAGGTATGGAGGTTAAGAGCTACCTGGCAGAGCAGAAGACCAGGGTTGTCATGTAAGCCAAGGTAGCAACAAGGTAAAGACAAATAAATGTAAAGAATATAAGAAAGGCAGATGAGGGGGAAGAATGGGGCTAATTAAGTAACAAGGAGGCATGGAGGTTAAGAGCTGCTTGGCAGTGCAGAAGACCAGGGGGTCAGGTGAGACAAGGTAGCAACAAGATAAAGACAAATAAATGTAAAGAATATAAGAGAGGAAGATGAGGGGAAAGAAAGGGACTAATTAAGTAACAAGGAGGTATGGAGGTTAAGAGCTACCTGGCAGAGCAGAAGACCAGGGTTGTCATGTAAGCCAAGGTAGCAACAAGGTAAAGACAAATAAATGTAAAGAATATAAGAAAGGCAGATGAGGGGGAAGAATGGGGCTAATTAAGTAACAAGGAGACATGGAGGTTAAGAGCTACCTGACAGAGCAGAAGAACAGGGTGTCATGTAAGCCAAGGTAGCAACAAGGTAAAGACAAATAAATGTAAAGAATTTAAGAAAGGCAGATGAGGGGGAAGAATGGGGCTAATTAAGTAACAAGGAGACATGGAGGTTAAGAGCTACCTGGCAGAGCAGAACGCCAGGATGTCATGTAAGCCAACTTAGCAACAAGTTAAAGACAAATAAATGTAAAGAATATAAGAAAGGAAAATGAGGGGTAAGTATGGGAATAATTATGTAACAAGTAGGCATGGAGGTTAAGAACTACCTGGCAGAGCAGAAGACCAGAGTGCAATGTAAGCCAAGGTAGCATCAAGTTAAAGACAAATAAATGTAAAAATTATAAGAAAGGAAGATGAGGGGGAAGAATGGGTCGAATTAACAAGGAGGTATGGAGGTTAAGAGCTACCTGGCAGAGCAGAAGACCAGGGTGTCATGTAAGCCAACGTAGCAATAAGGTAAAGACCAATAAATGTAAAGAATATAAGAAAGGAAGATGAGGGGGAAGAATGGGGCTAATTAAATAACAAGGAGATATGGAGGTTAAGAGCTACCTGACAGAGCAGAAGACCAGGGTGTCATGTAAGCCAAGGTAGCAACAAGGTAAAGACAAATGAATGTAAATAATATAAGAAAGGAAGATGAGGGGGAAGAAAGGGGCTAATTAAATAACAAGGAGACATGGAGGTTATGAGCTACCTGACAGAGTAGAAGATCAGGGTGTCATGTAAGCCAAGATAGCAACAAGGTAAATACAGATAAATGTAAGGAATATAAGAAAGGAAGGTGAGGGGGAAGAATGGGACTAATTAAGTAACAAGGAGGCATGGAGGTTAAGAGCTACCTGGCAGAGCAGAAGACCAGGGCGCCATGTAAGCCAAGGTAGCAACAAGGTAAAGACGAATAAATGTAAGGAATATAAGAAAGGAAGATGAGGGGAAAGAAAGGGACTAATTAAGTAACAAGGAGTCATGGAGGTTAAGAGCTACCTGGCAGAGCAGACGACCAGGGCGCCATGTAAGCCAAGGTAGCAACAAGGTAAAGACGAATAAATGTAAGGAATATAAGAAAGGAAGATGAGAGGAAAGAAAGGGACTAATTAAGTAACAAGGAGTCATGAAGTTTAAGAGCTACCTGATAGCAGAATATCAGGGTGTCATGTAAGCCAAGGTAGCAACAAGTTAAAGACAAATAAATGTAAAGAATATAAGAAAGGAAGATGAGGGGGAGGAAATGGGCTATTTAAGTAACAAGGAGGCATGGAGGTTAAGAGCTACCTGGCAGAGCAGAAGACTAGGGTGTCATGTAAACCAAGGTAGCAACAAGGTAAAGACAAATGAATGTAAAGAATATAAGAAAGGAAGAGGAGGGGGAAGAATGGGACTAATTAAGTAACATGGAGGTATGGAGGTTAAGAGCTACCTGGCACAGCAGAAGACCAGGGTGTCAGGTAAGCCAAGGTAGCAACATGGTAAAGACAAATGAATTTAAAGAATATAAGAAAGGAAGAGGAGGGGAAAAACAAGGAGGCATGAAGGTTAAGAGCTACCTGGCAGAGCGGAAGACCAGGGTGTCAGGTAAGCCAAGGTAGCAACAAGGTAAAGACAAATGAATGTAAAGAATATAAGAAAGGAAGAGGAGGGGAAAGAAAGGGACTAATTAAGTAACAAGGAGGCATGAAGGTTAAGAGCTACCTGGCAGATCAGAAGACCAGGGTGTCAGGTAAGCCAAGGTAGCAACAAGGTAAAGACAAATGTGGCGTAAAGTTGTAAATTCTTAAATGTTGGAATATGCATAGTAAAAATACAATCTAAACTACACCGAGGTGGTGGCGCAAAAAGATTAAAGATACAGAGAGAAAATGAAATAGAAATAGATGTGCATTTAATTTCAGGAGTGTGCATGTAAAGAAACAGTGATAATGTTAGAGAGTCAAATGTTTAGAAATGAATTTAGAATTTGCAGTTGTGTGTTCTTTGTGCACACATTTCAGAGAGCACTATGTGCATCTTTTTACAGGGCTAAATAAAATACTTCATCGTTTGTTTTAAAAAGGAATGAAGTTACTAAGGTATGTTTTTATGATTTTTGCTGTAATTTGCCGTATGATATGCCATTTGAGAAGAAGTTGAGTTTAGTTTACTCTGTTGACGTTTACAACTGGAGCTTTATTATGGAACACTTACAAATTGCTACTAGCAAAAATAACAGAATCATACGTGTGTAGATGTTCTGTTGTTTATTAGAGCGAACATTTTCGAGGAATTGCCTCACCGAGTTATGCTCTCTATGGGAAACCCTTGTTATTTATTTACTCAGCGGTGACTCCAACAAGTTTTACTTTCCCTTCTCCACCCTTATCGATAGAAAGTAGAGAAATGTTGAATTCCATACTAAACTGTGATACCGAGATTTCTAAGGAATAATATTTTGAGACTAGGCGCCAGGGTAATGCAGTGGTTTCATTCGCAGCTCTGGTTCTTAACGATTCCGAGTTCGACTCCCTGCTCTGAGGTGGCAATTTTAGGTCGGCCCTATCCACGCCTTCACCTCCGTCTAGCACATGTGCACTGTCCCCTATCCCCAAGTGGTTCGCAGTCCATGGTGTACGATGTAGTTCCTCTCGGCTACCGGAGGGGATGATGATATGTATATATATAAGGGCGCTCAACTACGGCAGTCATCAGCGCCCTTTAAAAAACTAGTCATGGCAAAAGTCAGATATAAAACTTTCTAAAAACTATACAAGTGTAACAAAACCTACTAAAAATACACGTACATAAAAAACATCAATCAAAACCTACTAAAAATTTTCGTTCACTAAATCCTAAACTCTAAACTAGACAAGAATATAAAAACCTTCTCCACGGGTCTCCACGCACGGCCTACACGTGGGTGGGCCTCCTGACCGTCTCCCTCAACCACAAAGAGGAGCCCACACGAGGGAGACTGTTGGCTCGGGACCCCGGGTGCGCCAAACCCGTACCTACCGAAGTAGGACCCTGGGGGAGAGGGGAGGGGATCCATCCCCTTCAGCTGCCGTGGTGTGGGCGCTGTGGACCCCTAGCACTCTGACGTTACTAGAGGAACCTTGGGCCGAACATTCGAGCCCCTCCCTGAATGGGAGTTGTTCGGATTGGGTTGGACTCGAGGAGGCAGTGGTTCACGATACCCATGGGAGATCGAGTACGTCTCCGGACGGGGTTGAGGGAAGCCATATATTACCGCGTACTAGCCAGCATAGCTATTAGAAGACGTGCTAGATCACCAGGCGGCCCCACCGAGGTCATATCGGTAGCCTTCCCATTTTGGAGTTGGCGCGCGTAAGTGGCGTATCCACTTCCATCCCGTCTTGTGTCCATAGGACCAGATTTGGCGGGCTTGTTAGCGTAACGGTCCTCTGGGCTCACCGTCACCTTCACTATATCCCTAACATTGGAGGTAATGGGCACCGTCCTCTGGGTACCTCCACCGACCGGGATGTCTCAGGCGGCTTCGTCTGTGGTCCCCATTCGGGAGTTCCGGGTTCGATTCCCTTGGGCGACATTCCTGACCCATAGGCTTTTTCGTGGGTTTCCCGGGTCGCTAGGTGAATGCGGGGTAGGCTAATTACATCCCCCGAACTTCCTGTCCCCCCATTTGATTTCCATTGTCATTTCACATCATCTCTCATCTGGTGGTCTCTTTCAGGGTAGAAGTGTCGGCGGGTGTCTCGGCGGTGCATGGCAGGATGATATACTCTGAGGAAAACTACTTCCTCCTCCGGTAGGTCGGTTGCCGGTTTCCGCTCCTCTGCTGGGACCATTCCGTGACCACCAGTCAGGGACCTTTGGGGCTCGGATCGCCTGCCTTGGGACCATTAGGGCTCGGCTGCGGGGCTCGTTGCCGTCCCGCTGTAGGGGAGTGAGTTCGTTGTCCTGGCCTATCGGAGGAAGTCTCTATCCAAGTTAACTTCCCGTATGGGAAGAGATCCGTCCCCTTCAGCTGCCGTGGTGCAGGTGCTGCGGCCCCTTGCACTCGTGGTACCTCTGACGTTACTAGAGGAACCTCGGGCCGAACTGTCGAACCCCTCCGTGATTGGGAGTTGTTCGGATTGGGTTGGGCTCGAGGGGGCAGTGGCTCCCAATACCCGTGGGAGATCGGGTACGTCTCCGGACGGGGTTGAGGGAAGCCATTAATTTTCCCGGGTACTAGCCAGCATAGCAAGTAGGTCTGCTAGATCACCAGGCGACCCCACCGAGGTCATATCGGTTGCCTTCTCATTTTGGAGTTGGCGCGCGTAAGTGGCGTATCCAATTCCATCCTGTTTTGAGTCCACAGAACCAGCTGGTGGGGGGCGGCTGCTTGTTAGTCTCTAGGTCTTGCCCTATGGAAAGAGTCTCGAAGGTGCCGGGCGCCCTTTTGGGACAGATCGGTAACTCTCTGGTCGAAGGACGCCCGGGTCCTTGGTCCTACGGGTCCAGGACTAATGGGAGTAGATACTCTGGCATTAACTATTCAAGTAAACTGTAGATACTCTCCCTCTGTACTGCCGTGGCTCCTTGGGTCGGCCGCCCTCTGTCTCCTTCGCATGATCCTTCCTCCCGGAGGTGCCCCACGTGGCGACATAGGAACAATGGGTCCAGCATGGTGACCTACGTACCGAATCCCCTCCCCTGAGAAATGGGTCCAGTCATTACGTGGTGGGCCGAGGTTACTCCAAAAGTCAAGGTTATCATATACGGAGTGTTGATAACCAATCAAACAACCATATTTTGAGACTTTCTCAAACCAAAGCAATGAAATGTTTAGAAGAAGTCTGATATGTTACTCTCACATGACTTTCTCTATTCTTATACAAACACTTGAAGCGGGATACTCTGCCTCGATAGTGTTGCTCCAATTTTGAACATGTTTCCTTACTTCACTGTCCAGCTGACAACTATCTCAGGGTACGTGTGGGTGTGTAATAAAAGTAAGGATGTCACCGGAAACTAACTTCGAAACGTTTAACAAGCTTTCAGGTATTCACCTAAATCGAAAAGTGTCCAGTCAATGGAAACTAATACATAAATATCCGAAATTAGTGTGTTTGAATCTTATAAAGAGCGATAACTCGTGACTCCATCATTGAGGCCAAAAATGACATTTCATTCAGCTAACTCCTGCCCCATCGGCGGTCAGTACAGAAGTCTCATAGCCCCATAGTGTCATCTAACGTTACCACTACCAGCTTATAACAGGAGTCTGTCACTTCAACAATACATTACTGAAATTTTCTGCTTTTCATGTATATAAAACATTTGACTATCACTTAGAGTCTACTGTATTCCCTTGTAATTACAATAAGATAATGTTTATCTTGAAGTAGATAGAGCAATAAGTGTTTGTACAAGAGTAGAGGAAGTCATGTATATAAAACATTTGACTATCACTTAGAGTCTACTGTATTCCCTTGTAACTAAAATAAGATAATGTTTATCTTGAAGTAGATAGAGCAATAAGTGTTTGTACAAGAGTAGAGGAAGTCATGTATATAAAACATTTGACTATCACTTAAAGTCTCCTGTATTCCATTGAAACTATAGTAAGATAATGTTTATCTTGAAGTAGATAGAAGACAAGTGTCTATAAAGATAGTTTGTACAAGAGTACAGAAAGCTCATGGCAGTTTCCGGTATAGATAGGTGGTAGAGAAACTAAAAAGTGTTATCCAATCGCAAACTGCAAGTGAAACGTGAACGTCATGTGTTACATATTGGAGACGTTTGTTACCGACAGTTCAAAATTCTATAATTTACGAGGAAAGTGTAATTTGGGTTTTCTTCTTCACATAATTTACCTGACAGAGCTTATCGTGTTTCTGCAAAGTTACTTGCAGTTTCTGACACATCTGCGATGACAAAGGGTTTTTTAAGTTGTCACCAGGTGATGATATCAGAGTTCACCGCTCAGCGGTTTTCAGCCAACTTAGCAAAACTTTTACCTAAGTTTTACGTGTTGATAATCTCATACCAGGGCAAGTGGTTCCTCTGCGTCAAGTATTACAAGAGTACACGTTTTGAAGTCCTTAAAGCTATTACAGAGACAACTGTATTTATATTTGTGTGTCTGATATGTTTCTGTAACCGGAAATATTACAAACCTTGTTTTGTTCTACATCTTCGGGTTCCCTCTTCTGTGATAAGGGTTTTCACGGAGGCGGGACAAAGTAGGAGGCAGGGGTGAAGAAGTGAGTAATCTGATGATGATGATTTTTTTTGTAATTTCGGTCCTCCAACTTAAGTCATATCGGACGGTGAATGAATTTGGTGAAATTATGCTCAAATGAGTCCAGGGTCCATGGAGCTTAGAGTTATCCGACATTCGTCTTGAAGGATAAGATAAACCCCGGAAAAAACCTTATTTAGGTCACTCACCCTGACCGAGATTCGAACTCGGGACCTCTTGAACGTGAGGCAGACATGCTACCATCTACGCTACCGAGGCGGGCAATGATGATGATGATGATTTATAAATAGGGACGCTTAACTCCATGGTCATCAGCACCCTTTCAAAAACTATTTTAATTTCTATTTCTTTACCTTTACTTGATTTCTATAAATTTACTTTCTATAACCTTTACTTTGACTTTGCTCTGGCTCCGCTCTGGCTTCTCTCCGGCTTCGAACCTATCTCACTCTAACTTCACTCTAAATTCACTCCAGCTTGACTTTGGTTTGGCTCCGGTCACCGCTCCGGTCCCGCTCTGGCTCCGATCTGGCGTCACTCTAACCTCACTCTAACTTCATTCTAAAATCACTCTAACTTGGCTCTGGCTTTGCTCTGGCTAGGTTCAAGCACATCTTCGGTCCCGCTCGGGCTTCGCTCTGGCCTCTAACTTCATTCCTGAACTGAACTTCAGCTTGGTTCTGGCTAGGTTCTGGCAACGCTACGGTCCCGCCCTGGCTTCGCTTCGGTCTCACTGCAACTTCATTCTGTAACTTGTCTCTGGCTTGGCTCTGGCTTTGCTCTGGCTAGGTTCCCGTCACCACTCCGGCCCCGCTCTGGCTTGGCTCTGGCTTCGCTCTGGCTGGGCTCTGGCCACCACTCCGGTCCCGCTCTGGCTTGGCTCTGGCTTCGCTCTGGCTGGGCTCTGGCCACCACTCCGGTCCCGCTCTGGCTTGGCTCTGGCATTGCTCTGGCTAGGTTCCGGTCACCACTCCGGTTCCACTCTGGCTTGGCTCTGGCTGTGCTCTGGCTAGGTCCCGGTCACCACTCCGGTCCCGCTCTGTCTTGGCTCTGGCTGTGCTCTGGCTAGGCTCTGGTCACCACTCCGGTTCCACTCTGGCTTGGCTCTGGCTGTGCTCTGGCTAGGTCCCGGTCACCACTCCGGTTCCACTCTGGCTTGGCTCTGGCTGTGCTCTGGCTAGGTCCCGGTCACCACTCCGGTCCCGCTCTGTCTTGGCTCTGGCTGTGCTCTGGCTAGGCTCTGGTCACCACTCCGGTTCCACTCTGGCTTGGCTCTGGCTGTGCTCTGGCTAGGTTCTGTTCACCACTCCGGTCCCGCTCTGTCTTAGCTCTGGCATTGCTCTGGCTAGGTTCCGGTCACCACTCCGGTTCCACTCTGTCTTGGCTCTGGCTGTGCTCTGGCTAGGTTCCGGTCACCACTCCGGTTCCACTCTGGCTTGGCTCTGGCTGTGCTCTGGCTAGGTCCCGGTCACCACTCCGGTCCCGCTCTGTCTTGGCTCTGGCTGTGCTCTGGCTAGGCTCTGGTCACCACTCCGGTTCCACTCTGGCTTGGCTCTGGCTGTGCTCTGGCTAGGTTCTGTTCACCACTCCGGTCCCGCTCTGTCTTAGCTCTGGCATTGCTCTGGCTAGGTTCCGGTCACCACTCCGGTTCCACTCTGTCTTAGCTCTGGCTGTGCTCTGGCTAGGTTCCGGTCACCACTCCGGCCCCGCTCTGTCTTAGCTCTGGCATTGCTCTGGTTAGGTTCCGGTCACCACTCCGGTCCCACTCTGGCTTGGCTCTGGCTGTGCTCTGGCTAGGTTCCGGTCACCACTCCGGTCCCACTCTGGCTTGGCTCTGGCTGTGCTCTGGCTAGGTTTCGGTCACCACTGCGGTCCCGCTCTGGCTTGGCTCTGGCTGTGCTCTGGCTAGGTTCCGGTCACCACTCCGGTTCCACTCTGGCTAAGCGCTTGCTGTGCTCTGGCTTCACTCCGAATTCACCCCAACCTCACTCTAACTTCACCCTAAATTCAACATAACTTGGCTCTGGCTTGGCTCTGACTAGGTTCTGGCCCCGCTCCGGACTAGCTATGGCCTCGCTTTGGCCTCACATTAACTTCATTCTCCAACCTGACTCCTGCTTGGCTCTGGCTTCGCTCTGGCTGGGCTTCGGTCACCACTCCGGTCCCGCTCTGGCTTGGCTCTGATTTGAACTTGCTTCACCCCGGCTGCACTCTAACTTCACCCCAAACGCACTCTAACTTGGCTCTGGCTAGGTTCTGGCCGACCTATGGTCTCGCTCTGGGTTAGCACTGGCCTCCTTCTAACTTAATTCTGTAACCTAACTCTGGCTTGGCTCTAGCATTGCTCTGGCTTATCTCTGCGTAAGCTCTGGTCACCACTCCGGTCTCACTCTGGCTCCGCTCTGACTTTTCTTTGGCTTTGCTTTGACTACAATCTGACTTTAATTAAATTTACTTATGTAAGGATCAAACACATGTGGACCTTGTTGTGCGTTTGGCATTAGCTCTCTCAACGCTCAGAGACACCCAATCGAGAGATTTGGCTCGGGACCCATTGATCGCCAACCCTGTACTTACCACAGTAGGCTCCTAGGGGAGTACCTCTCTCTGCAGGAGCACAGAGTTGTAGGGCGGAAGTTTCTACCAAAAGCTGGGAGTACCTTAACACGGATCTGGTATCGACAAGCTATCACACAACGTCCAGAATGTCATTAATAGGTCGCACAATGGTTCATGAACACTGAAATATTGAAATGAAATCTTTGATACGAGTCTCTTACCTGTTTTCCCTGGCAGTGATATCTCATTGCGATGACTTCACCCTCTCAAGTATCACTGTACCATTCGTTTCACGCATCGATATCCAGGGAAGTGGCTCAGTCTCCAACAAATTAAATATTAAACTTCCAGAAAGGTTGTTCACTTACACACAACAACTTAACACTGACTTAAACAATTTTTCCTCTAATCATATTTTAATTATTCTACGCCTTATATTTATTTTTGTTGCTCTTCCTCTGTAAAGTCATTATCAATTTTACCCTCATCACTGCTTCAGTTCCAATAGCTTTCAAATTTTTCTTCGATTAATGCATCTTTTCTCCAGTACTCCTGTTTCATTTTATTCACTTGAATAAAGTTTGTTCAAATTGCTCAAACCTTCTTTCATTTTAAAGGTTACATTTCTGGAAGCAAACCATTGTTTGACATCTTTTCATATTAATTCTATAGGATTCAGGTCTGGATGCTACGTAGGAAGCCTTATGGGTACATGGTTATCTAAAAGTTCTTCTGAGTCAACTTGATGGCTAGAATTAGGTCATATAATTTTGATTTGATGCTGTTTTCATCAAAACAGATAATGTGACTTTGTAACCAAGAAAGCATATATCATGACGTGGTCTGAAAACTTTCCCACCTCAACATAAAGATGGCATCACTGGTAAATAAAATCTAATGGATTTCGTTGTACATTTGTTGACACTCACCAAAGTTTCAGCCATTTTGGACGCTCGGTTGTTATAAAACAGTCGTTTTAGTCAGCTGATGTGAGATTCTTTATGAAAATGGACAAAATCGAGTATCGAGCTGTAATTAATATTTGCTTTTGAAAGGCAATACGCATACGCAAATCTGAGATGAGTTAGACTCTGTGTATGGGGAGTCTGCACCATCATTTACCACAATGAAATTTTGGGCAGCTGAATTTAAACGTGGCCGTAAGGGCTTGGGAGACGATGAAAGTTCAGGACACCCAGAAACTGCAACTCCCGACGAAAACATCGCCAAAGTTCACCAAATGGTGCTAGACGACCGCCGAATTAAAGTGAGAAGGATAACAGATACTGTAGACATGTCAGAAGAACGTGTTTGACACATATTAAATCAACATTTAGACATGAGAAAGCTGTCCGCGCGTTGGATGTGGCGTTTGCTCACGTTAGACCAAAAACGTGTTCAAATGAACATTTCCAACGCCCTGTTAGCGCAGTTTAGGCGCAATAAATCCGAGTTTTGGCGCCGATTAATTACTATAGATTAATCTTGGATACACCACTATACGTCCGGAAAAAATACAGACCAAACAGCGGACTGCAAAGGGGGAACCGGCTCAAAAAAAAAGCAAAACTGTCTTTTCGGCTGGGAAAGTGATAGAAACTGTTTTTGGGATAGTCATGGGGTTGTTTTAATGGATTACCTTCAAAAAGGAAAACCCATTACAGGAGCATTACTACGCATTATTACTGGACAAGATGTAGGCAGAATTTGCGGGAAAACGATCACATTTGTAGAAAAAGAAAATCCTGTTTCACCTAAACAACGCATCGTCTCACACCTCAGCGGTTGCAATGGCGAAAATCCACGAATTACTGTTTGAACTGTTTGTCTCATCAGATTTAGCCCCAAACGACATCTTCTTGCTCCCTCATCTGAAAATTGCGCTCGGAGGACAGAGATTTTCATTAAATGAAGCGGCAATCACCTTCGGGAAGAATTATTTTGCAGAGAAAAACGCCGAGTACTATTTAGACGGGTTAAAGAGATGAGACCACCGCTGGGAGAAGTGTGTAGAGTTAAAAGGGGCTATGTTGAAAAACGCCGAGTACTATTTGGACGGGTTACAGAAACAGGAACATCGCTGGGAGAAATGTGTAGAGTTACAAGGAGACTATGTTGAAAAACGCAGAGTACTATTTGGACGGGTTACAGAGATGGGAGCATCGCTGGTAGAAGTGTGTAGAGTTACAAGGAGACTATATTGAAAAACGCCGAGTACTATTTGGACGGGTTACAGAAACAGGAACATCGCTGGGAGAAATGTGTAGAGTTACAAGGAGACTATGTTGAAAAACGCCGAGTACTATTTGGACGTCTTACAGAGATGGGAGCATCGCTGGGAGAAATGTGTAGTGTTACAAGGAGACTATGTTGAAAAACGCCGAGTACTATTTAGACGGGTGACAGAGATGGGAGTATCGCTGGGAGAAGTGTGCAGAGCTACAAGGAGACTATGTTGAAAAACGCCGAGTACTATTTGGACGGGTTACAGAGATAAGAGCATCGCTAGGAGAAGTGTGTAGAGTTCAAAGGAGACTATGTTGAAAAACGCCGAGTACTATTTGGACGGGTTACAGAGATGAGAGCATCGCTTGGAGAAGTGTGTAGAGTTACAAGGAGACTATGTTGAAAAACGCCGAGTACTATTTGGACGGGTTACAGAGATAGAAGCATCGCTGGGAGAAATGTGTAGAGTTACAAGGAGACTATGTTGAAAAACGCTGAGTACTATTTGGACGTGTTACAGAGATGGGAGCATCGCTTGGAGAAGTGTGTAGAGTTACAAGGAGACTATGTTGAAAAACGCCGAGTACTATTTGGACGGGTTACAGAGATAGAAGCATCGCTGGGAGAAGTGTGTAGAGTTCAAAGGAGACTATGTTGAAAAACGCCGAGTACTACTTGGACGTCTTACAGAGATGGGAGCATCGCTGGGAGAAATGTGTAGTGTTACAAGGAGACTATGTTGAAAAACGCCGAGTACTATTTGGACGTGTTACAGAGATGGGAGCATCGCTGGGAGAAGTGTGTAGAGTTACAAGGAGACTATGTTGAAAAACGCCGAGTACTATTTGGACGGGCTACAGAGATGGGAGCATCGCTGGGAGAAGTGTGTAGAGTTAAAAGGAGACTATGTTGAAAAACGCCGAGTACTATTTGGACGGGTTACAGAGATAAGAGCATCGCTAGGAGAAGTGTGTAGAGTTACAAGGAGACTATGTTGAAAAACGCCGAGTACTATTTGGACGGGTTACAGAGATAGAAGCATCGCTGGGAGAAATGTGTAGAGTTACAAGGAGACTATGTTGAAAAACGCTGAGTACTATTTGGACGTGTTACAGAGATGGGAGCATCGCTTGGAGAAGTGTGTAGAGTTACAAGGAGACTATGTTGAAAAATGCCGAGTACTATTTGGACGGGTTACAGAGATAGAAGCATCGCTGGGAGAAATGTGTAGTGTTACAAGGAGACTATGTTGAAAAACGCCGAGTACCATTTGGACGTGTTACAGAGATGGGAGCATCGCTGGGAGAAGTGTGTAGAGTTACAAGGAGACTATGTTGAAAAACGCCGAGTACTATTTGGACGGGCTACAGAGATGGGAGCATCGCTGGGAGAAGTGTGTAGAGTTAAAAGGAGACTATGTTGAAAAACGCCGAGTACTATTTGGACGGGTTACAGAGATAAGAGCATCGCTAGGAGAAGTGTGTAGAGTTACAAGGAGACTATGTTGAAAAACGCCGAGTACTATTTGGACGGGTTACAGAGATAGAAGCATCGCTGGGAGAAATGTGTAGAGTTACAAGGAGACTATGTTGAAAAACGCTGAGTACTATTTGGACGTGTTACAGAGATGGGAGCATCGCTTGGAGAAGTGTGTAGAGTTACAAGGAGACTATGTTGAAAAACGCCGAGTACTATTTGGACGGGTTACAGAGATAGAAGCATCGCTGGGAGAAGTGTGTAGAGTTCAAAGGAGACTATGTTGAAAAACGCCGAGTACTATTTGGACGCGTTACAGAGATGGGAGCATCGCTGGGAGAAGTGTGTAGAGTTAAAAGGAGACTATGTTGAAAAACGCCGAGTACTATTTGGACGGGTTACAGAGATAAGAGCATCGCTAGGAGAAGTGTGTAGAGTTACAAGGAGACTATGTTGAAAAACGCCGAGTACTATTTGGACGGGTTACAGAGATAGAAGCATCGCTGGGAGAAATGTGTAGAGTTACAAGGAGACTATGTTGAAAAACGCTGAGTACTATTTGGACGTGTTACAGAGATGGGAGCATCGCTTGGAGAAGTGTGTAGAGTTACAAGGAGACTATGTTGAAAAACGCCGAGTACTATTTGGACGGGTTACAGAGATAGAAGCATCGCTGGGAGAAGTGTGTAGAGTTCAAAGGAGACTATGTTGAAAAACGCCGAGTACTATTTGGACGCGTTACAGAGATGGGAGCATCGCTGGGAGAAGTGTGTAGAGTTACAAGGAGACTATGTTGAAAAACGCCGAGTACTATTTGGACGTGTTACAGAGATGGGAGCATCGCTGGGAGAAGTGTGTAGAGTTACAAGGAGACTATGTTGAAAAACGCCGAGTACTATTTGGACGTGTTACAGAGATGGGAGCATCGCTGGGAGAAGTGTGTAGAGTTAAAAGGAGACTATGTTGAAAAACGCCGAGTACTATTTGGACGGGTTACAGAGATAAGAGCATCGCTAGGAGAAGTGTGTAGAGTTACAAGGAGACTATGTTGAAAAACGCCGAGTACTATTTGGACGGGTTACAGAGATAGAAGCATCGCTGGGAGAAATGTGTAGAGTTACAAGGAGACTATGTTGAAAAACGCTGAGTACTATTTGGACGTGTTACAGAGATGGGAGCATCGCTTGGAGAAGTGTGTAGAGTTACAAGGAGACTGTGTTGAAAAATGCCGAGTACTATTTGGACGGGTTACAGAGATAGAAGCATCGCTGGGAGAAATGTTTAGTGTTACAAGGAGACTATGTTGAAAAACGCCGAGTACTATTTGGACGTGTTACAGAGATGGGAGCATCGCTGGGAGAAGTGTGTAGAGTTACAAGGAGACTATGTTGAAAAACGCCGAGTACTATTTGGACGGGCTACAGAGATGGGAGCATCGCTGGGAGAAGTGTGTAGAGTTAAAAGGAGACTATGTTGAAAAACGCCGAGTACTATTTGGACGGGTTACAGAGATAAGAGCATCGCTAGGAGAAGTGTGTAGAGTTACAAGGAGACTATGTTGAAAAACGCCGAGTACTATTTGGACGGGTTACAGAGATAGAAGCATCGCTGGGAGAAATGTGTAGAGTTACAAGGAGACTATGTTGAAAAACGCTGAGTACTATTTGGACGTGTTACAGAGATGGGAGCATCGCTTGGAGAAGTGTGTAGAGTTACAAGGAGACTATGTTGAAAAACGCCGAGTACTATTTGGACGGGTTACAGAGATAGAATCATCGCTGGGAGAAGTGTGTAGAGTTCAAAGGAGACTATGTTGAAAGACGCCGAGTACTATTTGGACGCGTTACAGAGATGGGAGCATCGCTGGGAGAAGTGTGTAGAGTTACAAGGAGACTATGTTGAAAAACGCCGAGTACTATTTGGACGTGTTACAGAGATGGGTGCATCGCTGGGAGAAGTGTGTAGAGTTACAAGGAGACTATGTTGAAAAACGCAGAGTACTATTTGGACGTGTTACAGAGATGGGAGCATCGCTGGGAGAAGTGTGTAGAGTTACAAGGAGACTATGTTGAAAAACGCCGAGTACTATTTGGACGTGTTACAGAGATGGGAGCATCGCTGGGAGAAGTGTGTAGAGTTACAAGGAGACTATGTTGAAAAACGCCGAGTACTATTTGGACGTGTTACAGAGATGGGAGCATCGCTGGGAGAAGTATGTAGAGTTATAAGGAGACTATGTTGAAAAATAAAACATAAAAGTTCTGAAAAAGTGTCTTGTATCTTTATTAGGTCGGAAACTTTTCAGACCACCCTGGTATCTCTTATCGCCAACTGTGGTTCTTTTGTTTCTTCTAGCCACAACTACGCTTGGACACAATATTTAAACATTTTAACAGAATTTTAATATCTAACAACACCCCAAGCTGTTCAAACAAATTTGATTTGGGGGGCTTCAACGATGGGTCTCTTAAACCTGAGGCAGATACCTTTACTCTAAAGGCAGGCAAGCTTTAACCTGGAATATGATGCAGCAAGAATCATTTATTTGTTTCTATAGGAAAACCAAAGCTAAAGGTATATCATTAAAACCGAATGCCTGATGCGGCAATTAATTTGTGGAAGTTTTGGTTCAGTAATAATAAAAGTAAAAAGTCAAGTAATCCGACCACAATCCACTTACGAGGATTTTGGGATCAGTCGATCACTGCGTGTTGGTAGGGGGGTCAGTTTTACTTTCTCCTGCTTTCACCAATAACAAGGGATACCTGGAATTAACTGTTGCCTATTTTATGTAAATAGGATGTTTTAAAAGGATATACATGTTTATACAGTAAAATTGACTAGTTATACAAAACTAAGAAAACTTCTGAGGATATTCTCAGAAAATACAGATAAATATTTGATTTTTCATAAAATATATTAAACATTCAGTGCTTTAATTACATTATTTAGAGGTATTTTGATAAAATGAGAATAATGAAAGAATTTCCTCCTAAAGGTTTTGTTAGTTTTTAAGAATTGCAATAAGATAATTGCAAAAACCGTGATGATGGATGATTAATTACTCTCACCTTTGTTGACAATCTGGTAGAATTCTTGTAAATACCTCGGCACTCTGGAGCAATGAGTCTTATCTCTGGTCGCAGCATCGGAGTGAAGGTATTTTATGCTGCAATGTTTGGAAAATAAGCAACAATTCTTCTCGTTTAACCCAGATATGCCTGAAATGAGTTCCACCATAAATTGTCCTTCAATTCCTACGTATTGTGTTGTTTTAAGTTAGTTTTACTTGTTTTGACAGAGTTTACTGCCCAACATTCATTTGTTCATTAATAATCAAGTGTGGGACGTTAGAAACAAGGGCAGGTAAGAATAGTGACTTATGTTTCAAAGCAAGGCGTTGTGTACTGTATACTAGAATCAAGAGTAACGTTTTATTAAACAAGTAATATACTATACTGTCATTAAAGATATAGAACTGTAGTTAGTAGAAATCAAGTTGAACACAAATTAGAGCTATCTTTCATAATTAGAGCTATTTTTCATACACAAAACAAGTAAATTTTAAAAATATTTTCAATAATGATATTTTGCTTTGGTGTGGTACACAAGGAAGTATTTCACATGCAGACCCACTTCACATTTATTGCATAGGGCTGGAGCCTTCTTTATTATTATTTTTTATTTTAGTATTTTTTTATTTTATTTTTTTTCATGTTTTTATTTTTTTATTTTTTTATTTCTTTAAGACGGGAATGGGTACCGGGTAAGAAATTTTCTTGTTTTATTGGCTTGTACTGTGAGACAAATGAAGGGTTCTATTTGCTTAAATGGTTATTAGATCTGCATTTGTTCCAAGTGATAAATGTATGGCTCCAGAGAACGCAAGGTTTTCTTCCTTATATAGGTCCATCTCTGCTCCTTCAAAAATATACGTAAGTGCTTTCCCAACACAGTGTCTCCTCACCGTACTTTCAGCAGCCAATGCAGTGTACCAGCAACCAACCACACTGCAAAATTTTGAAATTTCGTGTCTTTGAAACGAAACTCCAGTTGTACCAGCTGTGGTACCGAACGTAAGTATTCTTCTGGACGAAGTTTATGTAATGTGTCTCGGATGGAGGTCCAAATCAAGTCAGCCCGCTGACAGCTGTACAAGCGATGTTCAAGTGTATCATCTTCCACACATACGCCACAGATCTTCGAATTCACTCTCCCGTGACGCCACATCTTTTCTGCAATTGGAACCGTTTCATTAACAACTTCATAAACAGTTTCTCTCCATATCGACGGAAGGTTACAGTTGGTTGTATTGGCCCAAACGTATTTCCAGTCAAATATATTTGAAGAAAATTAGGAAAGTCTTCATGGGTCACAGTCGACAACGTGTTCTGTTCTCCTGTGGTGCGATCCTATCTGGAGTCCACATTCTCATGCTTTGGTGGTTTACCAGCAGCTTGTTTTGGAACTTCATGTCTACAGAGTATTGCTGTTGCAATTCTTCTACACAACTCTAAATGGTCCAGTTTTCCACCACATTTTTCTTCCATTTAGGCTCAGAAGTTCCTTCAGTTTCTGCAGAGTGGCTAGTCTTATGTATTTCTGCCTCAGTCCGAAGCACACTTCGGAGCAGATTGTTGATGTCCAAGTTGTCTTCTTCGCCAGAATCTTCATTGGTAACACCTCCACAAGCATCTTCACGAGGTTGCAGCAGGATGTCAGTTTCATTTAATGTATCCAATCATCTTCTTGCTCAAAACTGGCAAGCATTTCTGCTACACTTAACCACCTGAAATAAAAATATAACTAATGTTTATATATTATTCTTATATATATTAATATATTGAATTATATATTAATTACAGATTACCATATTTATAATATATTAAATATTGAATGCCCGACTTCTGCAAATAGCAACTTTCCTTTCACTTGCTATACCTACTACATAAAAGTTTTCATATGTGCCTAGCGTCCTGTATGTGGGACACCAAACTTACCATGACCCCATTGTCAGCATATTATATAATAGGGAGTTCAGCATTAGTCATAGTGATTTAGACAATATTTCCTTCTATAACTTAATATATACTAATACTATAATACAATAATAATTCTGTAAAACCTTATCTTTGTTTACACATTGCAAAACTATGGAAAGTTTCCGGAGTTTGGCTTTTGTTCCAGCTGTTTTGTTGACTCTCACAAATACCAACACAAAATGGCGACCTTGAAACTACTTTTTTAACATGTTTCCAGAGCTGCCATCTAGCTGCAGTGTTTACAACTGCTTCAGCAGGGGGAAATATGAACTGTCCCATATTTCGGATGTCAGGCATATCTGGGTTAAACATTGAGGCATTTATTCCACGAAACCATTAATAAATTCTGTTAAAATCTTAAATGACGTAGATTCTGTCATTTCACAAATTATTGTTGTTGGGTCGATGAGCTTTAAGTTTCTGACACAAGCCACTAGTGCAAAACAAATGCATTTACAATTAAAACGTTTTTCTGCAAACCTGCAAAGCGATACCAGAAAAGAGAGACGTCTTAGGAAATCTGAACATAGGAAGGGATCCAATTGATGAAGCAACACAGTAGAAAAAGAGGAATAAGGAGATTTTGAAATTGAAATTATCCATGAATTGGGAGGAGAAGAGATAAAAAACCAACAAGGCGATATAGACTGAAATCGGACTGACTTGACAGCGATATATATATTTGAAGAGAGAGAGACTAATTTGGAAACAAAAGAAAAATAATTAGGATAGTTGTTAGGTTAGTTGACTGCAAAGTTTAGCAGTCATTTAGGTTATTGTTTCTGCAAACAATTAAAGTTATTCTTATAATTAATAAATTTATAAATGAAATAAGAAGTAGTTAAAAGGTTCCGATATAGAATCTAGGTATCGGAACATAAGAAAGCAGAGTTTATTTTTTATTTTTTACTTTTTATTTTTATTTTTTTATGCAGAATGACGCTAAGCTATCTGATTGTTCTGGGTTCTCTGTGCACGATGTTTCTAGAACAACTAAATTACTTTTATTCTATTGGTCCACGTCACAACATTACGTAATTACATTATTGCAATTACTAATAGCAACTCTATTATGTAAGTTGTATCATTTCGTGGCCTACCCAATTTCACATTTCCTATTTTGTACTAATTACTTTTTCCAGAACAATTCACAATAAAGTTTTAAATATTTGAAAAATATGAAATAATGGTCACAGAATGTTCTTGATTCTCGGTGTTTAAACACACACAAATATACCCACAGATTTTGTAAACCACGCACACAACGTCAATTTTAAATGTTTGGGGGGATTATGGGAAATCCTTCTGAAGTATTTAGATATATATATTACCTCTATGTTCAGTGCGTACGTTTTTAATGTTTGGCTTCAAGATTAGAATTAAGATCAGGATTACTACGGAGGGGAGTCAACACAGCGATCAATCTTCATTCTATTCCACCTATGCCCCCAAGTGAGGCATCCCTGGAGGAAGGATGAGGCGAAAGTGGACATAGGGCGGCCGTCCCAACGAGCCACTGCAGTGCAGGCTCCCTATATTTTACTTAGTAACCTGACCCAGTAGGCCAGGACAACGGACATTCTCCCTTACTGTAATCGGAAGCGGTCCCAGCTGCCGGTTCAGAAACCTACCGGAGAAGGAAGTGGCGGTCGTCCTTAGAACTAATCTGTGGAATCAAACTTTTGACTTAATGCACTGATCACAAAGTCAGCTTAAATGTAACTTAGGATGAGAACCATTCCTTTCTTTCTGTGTGGACCTTGTTTAGGTATCAAGTTGAAGCCTAAACCAGATCGTTGGATAGCTTTTCTGTACCAGCGTGGTCTGAAAAGTTTCCGAGCTCAACAGGCAGATGCCAGCACACGTAAATAAAAGTTAGTGACTTTCATTGTTCATCCGTTGACAATTACCAAAGTTTCAGCCAATTTGGACTCTCAGTTTTTATGTAACAGTCGTTTGAGTGTATTGATGTGAGTGTTTTTATGAAAATGGACAAAATCGAGTATTGATCTGTCATTTAATACTTGTTTTTGAAAGGGAATACCCTCACGAAAAGAAAAGATGAGTTGGATTCTGTGTATGTAGACTCTGCACCATCATTTACCAGAGTGAAATTTTGGGTAGCTGAACTTAAACGTGACCATAGGAGCTTGGAAGACGATACACATTCGCGACGTCCAAAACTGTAACTACCCACGAAAACATCGCCAAAGTTCACCAAATTGTGCTAGACGACCGCCGAATTAAACTGAGAGAGATAGCAGAGTCTATGAACATGTCAAAAGAACGCGTTTGTCACATATTAAATCAACATTTAGACTTGAGAATGCTGTCCCCGCGTTGAGTGTCCCTTTTGCTCACGTTACACTCAAAACGTGTTCCAATGAACCTTTCCAACGGTCTGTTGGCGCAGTTTAGGCACAATAAAACCGATTTTTGGCGCCGATTTATTACTATAGATGAAACTTAGATACGATATTATATGCCCGAAATAAAAATACAGTCCAAACAGTGGACTGCAAAAGGGGAACTGGCTTCAAAAAAGTAAAAACTGTTTTTTGTTCAGCTGGGAAAGTGATGGCGACGGTTTCTTGGGGTAGTCATGGAGTTATTTTAATCAATTATCTTCAAAAAGGAGAAACCATTACAGGAGCATACTACGCATCATTACCTGACAAGCTGAAGGCAGAACTTGCGGAAAACGGTCACATTTGCACAAAAAGAAAGCCTGTTTCACCAAGACAACGCACCGTCTCACACCTCAGCGGTTGCAATGGCGTACATCCACGAATTACGGTTTGGATTGCTTGACTCACCAGATCTAGCTCCAAGCGACTTCTTTTTGTTCCCTCATCTGAAAATTGCGCTCGGAGGACAGAGATTTTCGTCAAATGAAGAGACAATTACCTTCGTCAACAATTATTTTGCAGAGAAAAACGCCGAGTACTATTTGGACGGGTTCCAGAGATGGGAGCATCGCTGGGAGAAGTATGTAGAGTTACAAGGAGACTATGTTGAAAAACAACGAGTACTATTTGGACGGGTTACAGAGATGGAACCATCGCTGGGAGAAGTGTGTAGAGTTACAAGGAGACTATGTTGAAAAACGCCGAGTACTATTTGGACGGATTACAGAGATGGAACCATCGCTGGGAGAAGTGTGTAGAGTTACAAGGAGACTATGTTGAAAAACGCCGAGTACTATTTGGACGGGTTACAGAGATGGAACCATCGCTGGGAGAAGTGTGTAGAGTTACAAGGAGACTATGCTGAAAAACATCGAGTGCTATTTGGACGGGTTACAGAGATGGAACCACGCTGGGAGAAGTGTGCAGAGTTACAAGGAGACTATGCTGAAAAACGCCGAGTGCTATTTGGACGGGTTACACACATGGAACCATCGCTGGGAGAAGTGTGTAGAGTTACAAGGAGATTATGTTGAAAAACGCCGAGTACTGTTTGGACGGGTTACACAGATGGGAGTATCGCTGAGAGAAGTGTGTAGAGTTACAAGGAGACTATGTTGAAAAACGCCGAGTACTATTTGGACGGGTTACAGAGATGGGAGCATCGCTGAGAGAAGTGTGTAGAGTTACAAGGAGACTATATTGAAAAACGCCGAGTACTGTTTGGACGGGTTACAGAGATGGGAGTATCGCTGAGAGAAGTGTGTAGAGTTACAAGGAGACTATGTTGAAAAACGCCGAGTACTATTTGGACGGGTTACAGAGATGGCAGCATCGCTGAGAGAAGTGTGTAGAGTTACAAGGAGACTATGTTGAAAGACGCCGAGTACTGTTTGGATGGGTTACAGAGATGGGAGTATCGCTGAGAAAAGTGTGTAGAGTTACAAGGAGACTATGTTGAAAAACGCCGAGTACTGTTTGGATGGGTTACAGAGATGGGAGTATCGCTGAGAGAAGTGTGTAGAGTTACAAGGAGACTATGTTGAAAAACGCCGAGTACTGTTTGGATGGGTTACAGAGCTGGGAGTATCGCTGAGAGAAGTGTGTAGATTTACAAGGGGACTATGTTGAAAAACGCCGAGTACTGTTTGTATGGGTTACAGAGATGGGAGTATCGCTGAGAGAAGTGTGTAGAGTTACAAGGAGACTATGTTGTAAAACACAGAGTACTGTTTAGATGGGTTACAGAGATGGGAGTATCGCTGAGAGAAATGTGTAGAGTTACAAGGAGACTATGTTGAAAAACGCCGAGTGCTATTTGGACGGGTTACAGAGATGGGAGCATCGCTGGGAGAAGTGTGTAGAGTTACAAGGAGACTATGTTGAAAAACGCCGAGTACTGTTTGGACGGGTTACAGAGATGGGAGTATCGCTGAGAGAAGTGTGTAGAGTTACAAGCAGACTATGTTGAAAAACGCCGAGTACTGTCTGGACGGGTTACAGAGATGGGAACATCGCTGGGAGAAATGTGTAGAGTTACAAGGAGACTATGTTGAAAAACGCCGAGTACTGTTTGGACGGGTTACAGAGATGGGAGTATCGCTGAGAGAAGTGTGTTGAGTTACAAGGAGACTATGTTGAAAAACGCCGAGTACTGTCTGGACGGGTTACAGAGATGGGAGTATCGCTGAGAGAAGTGTGTAGAGTTACAAGGAGACTATGTTGAAAAACGCCGAGTACTATTTGGACGGGTTACAGAGATAGGAGCATCGCTGGGAGAAATGTGTAGAGTTACAAGGAGACTATGTTGAAAAACGTCGAGTACTATTTGGACGGGTTACAGAGATGGGAGTATCGCTGAGAGAAGTGTGTAGAGTTACAAGGGGACTATGTTGAAAAACGTCGAGTACTATTTGGACGGGATACAGAGATAGGAGCATCGCTGGGAGACGTATGTAGAGTTACAAGGAGACTATGTTGAAAAACACCGAGTACTATTTGGACGGGTTACAGAGATGGAACCATTGCTGGGAGAAGTGTGTAGAGTTACAAGGAGACTATGTTGAAAAACGTCGAGTACTATTTGGACGGGTTACAGAGATAGGAGCATCGCTCGGAGAAGTGTGTAGAGTTACAAGGAGACTATGTTGAAAAACGCCGAGTACTATTTGGACGGGATACAGAGATGAGAGCATCGCTGGGAGAAGTGTGTAGAGTTACAAGGAGACTAGGTTGAAAAACGCCGAGTACTATTTGGACGGGTTACAGAGATGAGAGCATCGCTTGGAGAAGTGTGTAGACTTACAAGGAGACTATGTTGAAAAACGCCGAGTACTATTTGGACGCGTTACAGAGATGGGAGCATCGCTGGGAGAAGTGTGTAGAGTTACAAGGAGACTATGTTGAAAAACGCCGAGTACTATTTGGACGTGTTACAGAGATGGGAGCATCGCTGGGAGAAGTGTGTAGAGTTACAAGGAGACTATGTTGAAAAACGCCGAGTACTATTTGGACGGGTTACAGAGATGGGAGTATCGCTGAGAGAAGTGTGTTGAGTTACAAGGAGACTATGTTGAAAAACGCCGAGTACTATTTGGATGGGTTACAGAGATGGAAGAATCGCTGGGAGAAGTGTGTAGAGTTACAAGCAGACTATGTTGAAAAACGTCGAGTACTATTTGGACGGGTTATAGAGATGGGAACATCGCTGGGAGAAGTGTGTAGAGTTACAAGGAGACTATGTTGAAAAACGCCGAGTACTATTTGGACGGGTTACAGAGATGGGAGTATCGCTGAGAGAAGTGTGTTGAGTTACAAGGAGACTATGTTGAAAAACGTCGAGTACTATTTGGACGGATTACAGAGATGGAAGCATCGCTGGGAGAAGTGTGTAGAGTTACAAGCAGACTATGTTGAAAAACGTCGAGTACTATTTGGACGGGTTATAGAGATGGGAACATCGCTGGGAGATGTGTGTAGAGTTACAAGGAGACTATGTTGAAAAACGTCGAGTACTATTTGGACGGGTTACAGAGATGGGAGTATCGCTGAGAGAAGTGTGTTGAGTTACAAGGAGACTATGTTGAAATACGCCGAGTACTATTTGGACGGGTTACAGAGATGGAAGCATCGCTGGGAGAAGTGTGTAGAGTTACAAGGAGACTATGTTGAAAAACGTCAAGTACTATTTGGACGGGTTACAGAGATGGAAGCATCGCTGGGAGAAGTGTGTAGAGTTACAAGCAGACTATGTTGAAAAACGTCGAGTACTATTTGGACGTGTTATAGAGATGGGAACATCGCTGAGAGAAGTGTGTAGAGTTACAAGCAGACTATGTTGAAAAACGTCGAGTACTATTTGGACGTGTTACAGGGATGGGAGCATCGCTGGGAGAAGTGTGTAGAGTTACAAGGAGACTATGTTGAAAAATGCCGAGTACTATTTGGACGGGTTACAGAGATGGGAACATCGCTGAGAGAAGTGTGTAGAGTTACAAGCAGACTATGTTGAAAAACGTTGAGTACTATTTGGACGGGTTACAGAGATGGGAGCATCGCTGGGAGAAGTGTGTAGAGTTACAAGGAGACTATGCTGAAAAATAAATAAAAAAATCTGAAAAAAGTCTTGTATTTTATTAGGTAGGAAACTTAGGTACCACTTATGTACATTCCGATGTCAGTAGCTCACCTGATATGTAAACAATTCCTGCGGCGCTGATATATCTGGCAATACATAGCGCCATTAACTAACAGAATAATGGTTGAAGTCCTTAGAGGTTTCCCATGAACGAACAGGAAACAGAAGTCTTCTAACCAGGAGGAAGGGACGAAGTGAAGCAACCGCAGCAGTCTACAGGCCTGACGAAAGAAACCACAACGATTCCAAGCAGTATGACCTGGCCACACTGGGTAGAACTACAACCACTTGAGAAGATTGCCATTTGACAGAATGAACAAGATCCTTCTAAAGAGTAGGAATCATTGTTATCTGTCTCCAAGGCTTACAACCATATAGAGATAAAGCCTCCTGAACAAGTGAAATCCTGCGAGCGTCACTAGTAGATCATAATACGTCCGTAATCCAATTTCCATTTGCTACATAATGCATTAGCAGAACACATACAGGATTAATATTAATTATATTAATGGAGTGGCCACTGCTATGAATTCTTTCTACTAATTACATGATCCACAGTATTTGTTTATTGTGGGTCCATTTCGTGATGAAATCACCATAGCTAATCTGAACCTACTTTATGAAATATAACAGACAATGACTTCACCATTAAGGACTGGTCTTATCTGTAGACATACTTAATGGAAAGAATAATAAAACTTTGGTATCGGTGTTTGGCCATAGAAGAAGCGAAGTTATGAAATTATGCATGAGACAGCAAAACGATTAGAGAGCCCAAACAGCTGGTGGGCAGAGATAGGAGGAATTATGACAAAAATAGGAATGGGAGCTACATAGATATTAGAGGAAAGGAATACAAGCGATGTGGGTAAATTGGTAAAAAGCAGAGTAGAAGATATAGAAAAGCAGGAAATATGGAGAAGTCTAAAAAATATGAAACTGGAGAAGAGAAGCATATGTAGATTATTGCAACAGACAACAGAGAGAAGGGCTAGCTTGGATGAGAACAGGAACAACATTTTTGGGAGGGATAAGAGGTAGGGAAAAGGGAATTTTTCAATTGTGTGGGGGAAAGAAAGCATAGAACACTATGTAACAGAATGCGAGGAGGTTGAAATGTGGAGAGAGAAAAAAGGTTTGGGAGGAAAAATAGGAGAAAGTAGAGCAAAGGATAGTAGCTATAAAAATGTTAACAGGAAGGGAGGAAAAGAAGGTAATAAGTATTGGCGAGTTCTTACAGAAAGTAAAATAAAAATGTGCAAGAAGTGAGAATACAAGAAAGGAAGATGAGGGGGAAGAAAGGGGCTAATTAAGTAACAAGGAGGCACGGAGGTTAAGAGCTAACTGGCAGAGCAGAAGACCAGGCTGTCATGTAAGCCAAGGTAGCAACAACGTAAAGACAAATAAATGTAAAGAATATAAGAAATGAAGATGAGGCTAATTAAGTAACAAGGGGGCATGGAGGTTAAGAGACCAGGGTGTCATGTAAGCCAAGGCAGAAACAAGGTAAAGACAAATAAATGTAAAGAATATAAGAAAGGAAGATGAGGGGGAAGAATGGGGCTAATTAAGTAACAAGGGGGAATGGAGGTTAAGAGACCAGGGTGTCATGTAAGCCAAGGTAGCAACAAGGTAAAGACAAATAAATGTAAATAATATAAGAAAGGAAGATGAGGGTGAAGAAAGGGGCTAATTAAGTAACAAGGAAACACGGAGGTTAAGAGCTACCTGACAGAGCAGAAGACCAGGGTGTCATGTAAGCCAAGGTAGCAACTAGGTAAACACAAATAAATGTAAAGAATATAAGAAAGGAAGATGAGGGGGAAGAATGGGACTAATTAAGTAACAATGAGACATGGAGGTTAAGAGCTACCTGGCAGAGCAGAAGACATTGGTGTCATGTAAGTGAAGGTAGCAACAACGTAAAGACAAATAAATGTAAAGAATATAAGAAAGGAAGATAAGGGGGGGAAAAGGGGCTAATTAAGTAACAAGGAGGCACGGAGGTTAATAGCTAACTGACAGAGCAGAAGACCAGGGTATCATGTAAGTCAAG